>VWYI01012806.1:0-127995 GCA_013399455.1 Anthoscopus minutus | reverse complement strand
GCGCCTTGTGCTGTGGTATAAGGCCTGGGGGAAAAAGGAAATTACGGTATTCTTGAATAGGTAAAATATAAAAGGCTAAGTCACGGGTAGGCAGGAAAACCAGCACAAATATAGCCAACAGCACGGTTAGACGGGGCTCATCTGCCTTCATCGGTGCAGATGTCTTTACCACCGAATTAAATCTCCTGGTTTACAGCTCACAAGTCACTGATTCTTATTCATCTTGAAATGTGTTAGGCTATTCAGGCACTCTGGTTAAAGTTACTGGATCATTCCAGTCCATGCCAAATACTTAGACCGACTCTGAATATGTATGGCAAACACATTTCTATCGAAACGGAATACTTTGTTCTTTGTCTTCTATTCCATACATCTTTGTCAGATATCTACTCCCAGAAAATCAATATGCTCATTGTATTTGTCGGGTGGTAAGTGGCTGGCATGGATGCTTGTTGGCAGCTCCGACAGCAGCTGAATGCACATTATACTTCTTTCACATCCTTCCCACTACTGTGTTCCATACCAAACCGGGCCAATTTTCCACAAAGCTTTCGTTCATCAACATCAGTGGCTGCATAAAATTTGTTGGAGGAGCTTTTATGCCTACCGTGTAACATTGAATACACATCCTCTTTTGCCATGATTTGCTTTGATACATAGTATTGATGGCAGGGAATGTCTCTTACTGCTAAAATTTGAGTATTTTCACAGGTAACTTTTTGTGGTTTTATTTGTCTCTAATTTAGCACATGTTCCTGCCTCATGTACTGCACCTAGTGCAAGCCTGTTAAGAAAATACAGTTTATGCATAAAAAATTCTTTAAAGATTAGGAGCATCACATTACATCGGGTGCTTATGAAGTATGCCGAACCTGACTCTTGCTCTAGATCATCTTTTTGGGACATGAACAAAATTTTGCGTTCCTTCTCTACTCTGCTATTTACCATGTAAATGTCACTTCCACAAGGTGAGCTGCTGCTGAACCTCCAGCCTTAGAAGTAATAGTCTGCTAATAAACAGAACAAGATTTTTATATTTTAGTCAGTAGAGCTGGAATGATCTCACTTGAATTCCCAGTTGCTGCTAGCACGGCCCTGGGGGAATTGGGGAAATGCGAACTCTGCATGGATTGGGCATGCATTGTCTGCTGGTTACAGACAAGTGTGCAAGAAACTGACCTGCAGAAATCCCAAAGGAATTGCTGAAAATTCCCAAAGGAATTGCTGAGCTGTGAGCCTTTCAAAATCTGGTACATTGTCTGTCCCTTCAGAGTGAGATATCTATCTTAGGTATGATACTTTTCTACCCAATTTGAAATTTCTGTTTAAAGCAGCGAGATTTTTACAAGGCAAAGCATGTTCTAAATTATGTAGTTTTCCCTGCCCTAGAGGATAAAATGGGTTTAGATACGACGGTTGTCCATACCAGCATCCTGTGTATTGTTACAATGTAATTTCTCTTAATTTTTAGGGGGTAAGAAGCTACAGAGATTTCATACTGAAACTCACAGATTTCTGCAGCATTCCATTTTACCTCCATTTATTCTCAGGGCTGGCAGAGCTGCTGCCTGATCCCTTCTCCAATCTAAACCAGACATTCAGCGTGAGATAAGATACCATCAAACATAAGTTTCAGGATGGAAAGCAGGATATTACACTGAAGAGTATCAGCTTTCACAATGGGAACTGTCCTTTCTGTTCTGTAACTCCACAATGGCAACTTCTTCAATTCAGTTCTTCACTGCACTGAGCCTGCAGCCTGCATGCCCTTCCCACCAGACCAATATACTGATGGAAGATGCTGCATGGTTTTCCAGTAGGTACACATTTAAATTTAAAAGACTGAAATAATGCATGTGATGAAATACTGCAGAAGTACTAGGAGTGTCTCAGTCTCGGTCTTGACTGTGGTAATTTTATTCCCAATGGCTGGTGAGGGGCTCTGTTTTGGATTTGTGCTGAACGAAGGAATGGTAATATAGAGATGTTCTGTTGTCAGTGAACAGGGCTTACACAGAGGCAAGACCTTCCCTGCTTTTCAGGTTGCCATGCTCTTGAGAAGACTGAAGGATGGGAGAAGACACAGCCAGGACAGGTGACCTTAACCACCAAAAGGATATTCCAGACCTTATGACATCATGCTCAGTATGTAAAGTGGGGGAAAGAAGGAGGGATGTTTTGGGTGATGGTATTTGTCTTCCCAAATAACCATTACACATGATGGCACCCTGCTCTCTAAGAGACGGCTGAACATCTGCCTAACCATAGTAAAAGGTGAATTAATTCCTTCTGCTTTGCTCAGATGCATAGCTTTTGCTTTCCCTAGTAATGTGTCTTCATCTCAACCCACTTGTTTTCTACCTTTTATCCTTCCAATTCTCTCCCCGATCCCACTGGTGGGGGGTGAGCCTGTGTCAGACTCGGTTGATGTCTGGGGTTAAGCCACGAAAGTCTCCAACCGCAATGGATATTTCCAGTACCTGTACAGGCTGCAGCTGAGCAAGGCCCGGTGCACCACTGGCCAGCTGGGTTTAGATGCAGCCTGATGGTTTTAAAGACTCGGCCTGGAAACACTTGGCTGAGGTCTCAGTAATAAACCAGCAGGGAGACGAAAGGTACCGAGCGCCCTTTGCTCAACCACTGGAATCCTGAGCTCAGGCACCGCCAAAGCGCCGGGCAGGGCCCGCCCCGCCGGCGGCTGCGCGACACCGCTGGGAAGGCGCGGCAGGTGCGATTTACGGCGCTGCCGTAAAGCGCCGCATCCGTGCGCGACACCCGCGGGCGCCCTTGGGAGAGAGCGGCCATGAACGGGAGCGGCGCGAACCGAGCCCTCGAGCTGCTGCGCTCGCTGCCCAGGGTCAGCCTGGCCAATTTAAGGCCCAACCCCGGCTCCAAAAAGCGGGTGAGTGCCTGAAGCCTGCCCGGTGGGCCCTGACGGCAGGAGTGTGCCCCGTCCTGGTGTGGTTTACCTCCAGGGTTGTCAGAAGGGCATCATCCTGGCACAACCAGGAGAGCGGCCTGGCCAGAATAGGCGTGGAAAAGCAGAGGAGTGGATGGCACTGCTGTGTGTGTGTGTTGGCCTGCTGCTTGCCCTTGTGGCCGGTGTGTGTGGCCATCCCCACAGATGATCTAGCTGATCATGAGTGATGCTGGCTGAACCTCAGGGCCATTGCTGGGGTTGGAGTGGAATAGTAAAAGGTTTTTGACTCCACATGCTTATGGGATGGAGTAATATGTTCGAAAGTGGCACAAAGAAAAGGAATGCGATGCCAGCTAACATTCTCGTTACAGTTTCTCGAAAACAAACCTGTGCTCTGTCTCCTTATAAAGTGGTAGAGAAATTACAAAAAGAAACCGGGGAGAAACCATTGTGGTTTGGGGGGAATATTAGTGAACAGGGAGATGAGGTTCAAAAGCTGAAACCATAGGTACAGATAAGGGAACAGTAAGCAGTGCTCCTAAAAGTGCTGAAGACTCCCTAAGATTACTAAATAGTACAGAATTCAAGTGCAGTTTTGTGCTAGACTCGACCATCCCTGCCACCAAAGGAAGCTGACTTGTCCCCAGACTATTTGTGTTACCAGCCTAAAACTGTTCTCTGCAAAAATCACATCAAAAATGACATGCTTTTCTATTTTTCCACTTAGAAAAGATCTATAGCTTAATTTTTCCTCAAGAATCAGCATTTTTCTCAGTTGTTTATATCTCTGAAATCTAATGTTTTAGATTTATTGCTAATTACAATAATAATTAAGTAATATTATTACTCTGAAATAGTTGCTTAAATATATCATTGATTGTTTTGAAGGAAAGAAGACGTGGCCGTGGAAGATACGGAGGTAGGAAATGTGGCCGAGGTCACAAAGGAGAAAGACAAAGAGGGAATCGCCCCCGATTAGGCTTTGAGGGTGGTCAAACTCCATTTTACTTGGCCATACCAAAATATGGATTTAATGAGGGACATAGGTAAGTTTCTAAACATTTACTTGGAAATTAATCATTGTCTGTTTTTCTTGATCTTTCTTCTGATGCAGGGATCTAATAGGCCAAAGCAGGCCTAACTGCTTTGGCCTATTAAAAAACTGGGTGTCCCAGATTCCTCTCAGGTTTTTTGCTTCTTTACCAGAAGAATCTCCCATTTCTTGTGAGATTATTCTTTCAATTAGTTATTTCCTCTTTTACACATCTGCTTTACTATGTTCTCCTTATAATCCTTCATGTGTAGCAGGCTACCCTTCCTCTTCCAGCTGAGTGAATTTCTCCTCTGATCTATTCTTTTATTGCTGCTTGTTTTTCTTTTTCCCTTATAACCCAGTGAACTGACTGGGAGCAGTCCCAGTAACTGGAATGAGGATGCTGGGCATGGAAGTGTAATCCAAAGCCTTGCTTTGTTGTTTCTCCTCACTTTATTCACCAGAAGCTCTGATCTGCTGCCAGCCAAATGATTCTGCTTCTCTGCATGGTTCTACCTTTTCATCCATCTGACACTGTGGTGTTTGTCTGTCTGTGCCCTGCCTGTTCCATCTAGAATCCTAAAAGGCTTTTTAATACCAAATCAGCTGGATGAAGCATTAGATCACCTTTACCATTGTTCTCCTTGAGCCTTCTTTAATACTTCTGTCCTTATTTCATGTTGTACTTGTTTGTATCATGTTCTTATTCCACCTTTTTAATGTTTAAGGTTATTCTCCTGACATGTTGTTTCTCCAGTCACTGTCCTTACCTGGAGAGATGTCAGCATCTTCCAAACTTCCTTCACTTACATTGATAATCAAAAAAAAATTGATTTTATTTTTTATTTGTTTGGGGTTTTTTTTTAAAGCTGGGTTTATTTCCTCAGATAGCATTTGTGTTACCTGGGTCAGCAACCATTTTGTTGCTTTTTTATCTGATCTTGCTAACTACTGTTAAAATGCTGTTGCAGGCAGTAGTAACAAAAGCCTGCTACACCAAGCAGACAGTTCAAGGATGAAAAGACTAATGAGTTTTTGTGAGCTGTTAGACTTGATTTCATGTTCCATTTCCTGATACCACTTCATAAATATCTGAGCACTTTTTATATTTCCATTCTTCATGCTTACAGTAGAATTACAGACTTGTCCCAGTTGTTAATGTTGAATCTTAATAGTTTTGAAGCGTGACTCAAATTATCTTTCAAGGTACTGTTATTTCCTCTTGTTTGCTAAATTTTCTAAGAGTAAACAAAGAAGCAGTTTCAATAGCTGAAGGCAGAGGTACTTACCACAGTCCTGCAAATGAAATGCTGCAGAATGCAGATACTCAGCTTGTTATGTTAATAGTGGTCACAAGTTCATGAATAACCAACAGCAAAAATCCAGGCTTCTGTGGTGACAAGAAATTATTAGGACCTTGCTGTTTTACTGACAGCATGTGAAAACAAAAAAAGTACTCTATAGTTTCAATGTTTGCAAAGTTTCAGTGTCAGGCTACTGTTAATGTTGCTGTGGTGACCACTGTAGGTGCACTCAAGTGATGCTTTTGGGGTAGAGGACAAGAGCACACTGAACAAGTCTCTGCCTGTTTATCTTCACCCCACTCCTCCTTCTGCCTCCACTTCTTGAAATTTCTCTGTGTAAAGGGTTGTCTGACTGCACAAATTCTTGTCATTTGTCTTTTGTATGTGGCTTACCAGTAACAGAAATCAGCTACTTCCCAGTTTCTGAGCTGCCACTAAGAGTCTGCCAATAGCAGCTGTCAAATGGACTGTTGGAGGAAGTTTTGGGTATCAGCTATAAGTGGTGTCCATAGACAGGAATAGACTGTGGCACTGGAAAACTGTGCTAGGGATTGGTATGTACAGTAAAGTTAGAACTCAATTAAAAACAAATGTAGGTTGTGCTGAAGCCAGTGGCTGTTGACAAGAGATTCCAGCTCCTTTTTGGGAACATGGATTAATGCATATTTTCTCAATATTTCTCTTCCTTGATGGTGTTTTGAGGGAGATTCCTTTCAATATTTTCTGATATTTTGAGTGCAGTGGTAATTGATCAGAAAATCTTGTTGCATGTGAGCTATGTATGTACAGAATTTTGCTGATAGTCTTTGACTAAGCTTGTATGGGAGCAGATGTTTGGTTTTTTGACTGTCTATCAGCAAAGCACCCAAGGTGGATTCACTTTGAAAGTGGTAGTTATTTACAGTCTCTTTGGTTTGCCAAGAAATGTTGACACTGTAATGTCTTTAGTATTTTTTTGGTTTATGAGTAGATAAAAACCAGAATATCTCAGTTGACCAGTTGCTATCAAAACTTCGGTTTTGTAAATTTCTCACTGTTTTGTTTGGGTTGTTCGAGTTTTTATTTTTGTCTTTCTCTCCCCAGCCGCAGACATCAGTACCAGCCTCTGAGTCTTCAGAGGCTGCAGTACCTGATTGATTTGGGCAGAGTTGACCCCACGCTGCCAATTGATTTAACTCAGCTCACTAACGCCAGGGGTGTGACAGTGCAGCCTCTCAAGAGGGATTACGGTGTCCAGCTGGTGGAGGAGGTATGCACACAACACACTTGGTACTTCAGGCTTTCATGTTGTCATTCCCATGGTTTGGAAGTACCTTTAGTCTAATTAGTTTGCTGTGGGACTTTTGTGGCTCATAAATCCACTAGAGGGCACTGTGTGTCTAGCAAAAAGAAGAAACAACTCGGGAGGATGTCTTCATACCCAGTGCACTGCAGAAATGAGAGTTAAGGGGTGCATAACAAAAGCCTTTAGAAGTATTTTAAATCGGAAAACTAAAATGTACTGAATAAACCATATGAATATTTTGGAAACGAAAGGGTTTTTTTATTCAACCCAAGTGCCTGATAGCAATTTGGTTACCTATCTTGGTGCAGGGACCAGACAATTCATAATATTTTGTGGGATTTAATGTTCCTTACAAGTTTTCAGAGAAGAATAAATGTTTGTCCTAAAATACACATTTTAATGTTACTGTAATATGTGTTGAAATTTACAGGGTGCTGATATTTTTGCAGCAAAAGTAAATATTGAAGTGCAAAGAGCATCTGAATTAGCAATTGCAGCCATAGAAAAAAATGGAGGCGTAGTAACAACATCATTCTATGACCCAAGGAGCTTAGGTAAGAACTTCTTTTAATTTCTGCCTTTTTCTTTTTTTTTTGAATGTGCAAAGGTTAAATGATCCAAATCAAAGTTTCAGACACAGTTCTTAGTAGAAAGTCATCAGCTTCAAAACCAGTTACATGTATATTTATAGAATCATAGAATACTTTGGGTTGGGAGGGACCTTAAATATCATTTAGTTCCAGCCTTCAGTGATGAATGATAATGCTTCCTCAGTTTTACCTTTTTTAACAATTCACCTGTTTAGTCTTTCCAGTGTTAGTAGTTGTATACCAATCAACCAGTTAAAGAAATCTGAATAGCTTTGTAAATAGGGGAACTAAAAATACTGTTTTGCAGAATTTTCTGTCTTCTGTTTCCCATGTTTAATAGCACTAAGAAAACTCAGGAAAAAATAGATTTAAAAAACACTGTGGATGTTTATATTTTTAATTTAAAATGCTTTTCTACTTAAAGTGAGGAAGTAACTTACAGAAGCTCAGAATCATTCCCGTTAAAATGGCTATTGTTTTCAGAACACTTTCACTGAAGAATGAGGCTTTGCTTTGCTTGAGGCTGCATCCTGTCTAACATTCATTCATGCAGTTTTTATTGACAATAACTCAGCTTTCATGTGTGAATGAGGCTGAAAAGAAGAGGAATAGACATTTTTAGTGTGCAAAATATGTTTCCCTGGAGTGATACAAATTCTGTGATTTTTTTCATTCCACAAAATAATAAAAATAATAAAGTTAAAATGTTCTGGAATATAATATGCCAAAATCAGTAAGATTTGAGGAAGAGAGGATAGTCTCACAAAGGACTGAATAGGTGCATGTGCCATTGATATTCTATTTAAAACACTTAGAGAAGCACTAAATTTGACATTAGTTGGTATACTTTGTAAATAGCTATGCAAATACATAGCTTCAAATCTGGAAATAGTAATTTGAATAAGCTTAGTTATGGTTATCTTTCCCACGTAGGCATCCTAAATGTATTAGGAGTAGCAACTCCTCCAGATTGGCTCTATAAATATCAGTTAAAACAGAACTGTTTGTGTGGTTAAGTGAAACTTGCAAACCACTGTCTGATTCTCAACAAGAATATTCTTAAGATCCAATTTTTTGCGTGGTACTTTTCGGTTTATTTAGTACAAAATAACAAGGTGTCATTTAATGTCTTTAAATCTGTGTTCTGAAATGTAGCCATTAATCTTCTCTCATGTTTGCCCACAGAAATTTTATGCAAGCCAGTAGTATTTTTCCTGCGTGGCAAACCAATCCCAAAGCGAATGCTCCCACCTGAAGACCTCGTCCGTTACTACACGGATCCCAGGAACCGTGGCTACCTGGCAGATCCGTCTAAGGTCGCAGAAGCCAGGCTGGAACTTGCCAAAAAATACGGCTATGTCTTACCAGACATAACTAAGGATGAACTCTTTAAGATGCTAAGTGCACGCAAGGATCCTAGACAGATATTTTTTGGTCTTGCTCCAGGATGGATTGTAAACCTGGCAGACAAGAAAATTCTAAAACCAACTGATGAGAGTCTGTTGAAATACTACAGCTCATGAATTCAGGACTGGACACAATTGCAGGTGTACAGGAAACATCTGGGTATGAAATAATGGATAGAAGTGGTGTGTGTTTGTTTTTAAGACTCCTGTTATACTAGAAAAAACTTTTTTCTTCATGTAATCTTCTGGTGTAGCTCTCAACTTTTTTATTGTCATAATAGAGTGTGTCAGAAGTCTTAACATTTGAAAACAATGTTGAGTCTGACATAAAGTGTGGGTCTGGGCACTTTCTCTTCCAATGGTTTGCCAGTTATTTTTTCAGACAAAATTTTTTGGTGTTGCATTTGTTTCAGAGGAAAATTCCAAAGAGTCATTTGACCTAATAGTTTGTATTTCCCCTCTTAATTTAAAATCTGAAACATGACTGGATAAAACTAAAATTAGTTGTACAGTTGTATTGTGTAAAATTGTAAGTTCTAGAAAATGTATCTTGGATAGCTCTAAGATATTTTTGGTTGGGGAAAAATAAAAAGAACTAGAAATAAAAAAGTAGTAAAGATTGCATTAACCTCTTCAATTCCGTAGCTATATTTTGGATGTTGCCATTGCCATCGATAGCACTAGAGCTTGAGAGATCTTGATTTTTCTTCTATTTCTTCATATGCTGTTGGAGAAGACAGAGTGTGCAGTTTAAATAACTTTCTGTCTAAATTTAGGGCTGAGGCGGGGTGGAAGATACCTGTCTTACTTCAGTGGCTTTTATTATTCAAACACTTGTCCTAATATAAATGTAATCTTATTAATAAAAATGCATAGCAGAATCCAGAGCCAGCAGATTATGAAGGATGTGACAGCAGATTATGAAGTATGGGGATGTGATGGACAAAGTACACAGTTAGAATTCAGTTTTCAGCTTGATCACAGATTGCATGTGTGACAGTGGACAAGTGAATTTAAATGTTGTGAAAAGTTACAAACAAATCATGTTTATGAGAAATAGTATTTTAATCATGCCAACTTGATTAAGTCTTGAAAAATGTTTTTCAACAAAGGTTTGTTTTATCAATCTCTCCAGAATACGGCGTTATTACTATGCAAGAGTGTTGTCGGTTTTGAGTGGAAGCTTAATATTGGGCATTTGAGACAGTGAACCAGACAGTAAAGGAGGATGAGAGGGGAGACCAAGATAATGTATCAAAATGTGCTCTGACTGCTCGGAAGTTAATGAGCTGCTTCATAATTACGTGGTTTAATGGAAGCTGAATTTGGCTTTAAAATAGTCATTATTTGATTATAAGAATGCAGGAAGCAGTCCGGGAGACCAGAATACAAGAAATCATCTTGCTTTCCAATTTTCATGGGACTTTGGAAGTGCTACTTAGTTTCCTGTAGCTGCCAAACCATCCCATCTCATAGGGAAACTCCTCTGTGTGCTAAAATCTCCTCTTTCTCCTGTATGACATCTTTATTTTGCTGGTATACCTCAATGGGGGAGGATTTAAGAAAAATCTTCTTTTTCTTTCAGACAATAAAATGAAGTGGATGAATTTTTGTTGGTGTTTGTCAACGAGCCCAGATTTTTCCTTCACTCAACAACCTGCCTTATCAATTATTATGACCATCTGTAATCACAGAACAAAATAAAACAAGTCTTCTCATTCTGATTAAATAATCTGAAAGCAAGACATTAAGAATAGGAAATCACTCAATTTTCACAATTCACTCTTCAACTCCTATTGTTCCCTGTTAATATGTGCTAAATGCTATCAGTAATAGTCACTCCCCTGACCTGGGGTTTAAGTATAGGTGAAACATAGCAAAACAACAGCAATATAAAATTGGACTATGAATAGCAGGAATTTTGTTTTAGTGGCATTAACATTCATATTTTATAAGGTGCCCAACACTTTTTTGGCACATTAAGAATAATACTGTGTGCCAAAAAAAGTACAGTTGGTGTTAACTTGAATGTGAAGTAAATAACTTTCTCACTTTAGATGTATCCTGTTCTGCATCCTGATGATTGTTGGTTTGGAAACTTAAATGACAAGCAATACTTTCTGCTTTTTCTTTTTTTCAAGTTTTTGTTATTACAATAACTTTACAATAACATTATTACTACTGCCTCCATTTGGGAAGGAGTTGGAGAGGGGGAAGAGTATTTATTGCCTTCCCTTATTTGTACCATAATGTTTCTGTTTTTATGAATCAATTCACAATTGTATTTTGTGGAGGTGGTGGTACTGAACAGGAAAGCTACTTAACTGGAAGTGAAGAAGGAAGTTAGTCATATTAGTGAAGACCAGAAGACAAAAGTGTTTATGTATCATTGTGTATTTTGGGGAGGAGAAGACGGGGGAAGGCAAATTTGTTTCCATTTCTGCTCTTTGTATTAAAATGAACAAATTGCTCTCAGCGACTTTTTTTTTTTTTTGTAAATCAACTTCTTTGATACACGCGTGCATGCGCTGGTTTCTGTAGGTTTCTAAGTGGTTTTCAGGTGAAAGGGTAACTTGGATAAAATGATAACAGTGAAAGAAAGAATGAAAACAGGAAACAGATGTCTGGTGACGTCGAGGGATTGGATAGCACTTATTCAGTGGACGATGTCTTAGTCACAAGGCAGCTGTATCCTGGCTCTGATACTACAACGCTACAAATACCTTGGAGCCAAAACAGCCACGTTCCACAAAATCCGGTCATTCTAGTTTTTAAAGGTGATCTTTTATCATCTTATAGTTAGAAAGGGCAAAAAAGGACTCTATGTTCCTTTATTTAAAATATGCAATGCTTGTCTTTTTTTCTCATTTCTGTTAACAGTAGCCAGTGTTTTGTATCAGTTGTTTGAATTTTTATTTACTACTGCAAAAAGTCAAAAGGCTATAGAGGATTTCCTGTTCATTCTATCTTATCAGGAACACAAGTCTCCTAGCAACCAAATACAGAATTATCAAAAGTACAAGTAAGTTATTGACAAGGTTTCTAATAAATCCATAACAGTGTCCCAAATTACTGTTGTTTATATGTCAGGCTTACTGGTGCAAGACTAAGCCAATGCTGACATCTGAAGCCATTCTGGTTACTTAGGTATAGACCATGTTTTCATGTTCATAAGATAAAGGATTGTCTTGGATATCCTGTGTTGACAGGGTTTTTTCATCTGCTGCAACATGTGGCAGAGGATGAAGTAACTTATCTCCTGTAAGTGGAAAAGTATTACAGGGTAGCTGAGGAAAAAGAACTTATTTGTGTCACAAAATACTGAAGGCCATGTCAATTTTTATCAGTAGCATCAAACTTCTGAGTGATTACTTAATAAAATTGATTACAGATGTGAGACTGCAATCTAAATAAAGGTCTGAAAACTAGTACATACCTTGTTTCATGCTGTGATAATTAGAAATCACCTGTTCTTAGGAACAGATTCTACTGACTGCAGCCAGCCAATGCTATACTTACAGGTGGCTGACTGCTGACTCAAAATGATATGGATTAAAATACGTGTTTTCCCTTCTCTCAAATGTACAATAGTGATAACCTAGCTTCATTATACTTCATATAGAATTTGTGTTTAACAGTCAAAAGCTGACTCCAGAATCCACTGATTTCCAAAAAGGAATAAATTAAATCAGTGGGCCTGATCTGAATCTTCACTGGCAGTGTGCCAGCATTGCTTTGACATGGAAGCATAATTGATGTTAGTCCTCCAGGAAGTCATATAAAAGTGATCAATTATAAAGATATCTTCTCATTGCTATTTTATTTTCTACTATTATTTCTATTCTCTGTCATTTTCTATATTGAAACCTCAAATGCTAATGCAAAACTAATTTTGCACTGTTTTAACACAAGTTCTGCAAGCAATTTGAAATTATTGCACAAGTCCCATATTTTAAATATTTAACTGTTACATTTATGTATATCTAAAACAAGAAAGATACTCTGTATATCCAAAATGTTCAGTTTAATATTCTATATGCAGCTTAATGTTTTAAATTTTTCTGAAAATGTGATCAGACAGGAGTAGTTTTATGTAACTCACAACCTGCACTTCAGTTTAAGGTTATGGTTTAGTCTATGAAAAGAGGAGTCTAAGTGTGACAGAGTTCTTGCCCGTTGGAGGAAAATGATGAACTTTTTAAGCTTTATCTCCTGCCTACATGGCTCATCTTGGTTTTTTGTAGCAGAAATAAATTGTCTAAAGAAGTATGGTTTTGTAGTGGAAGCAAACTATGCTCAAATGTATTCTGTCTTAAGCACAGGAGTGCTTGTTATTCCCTCTGAAGCATCTGTATCTTCCCAAGGTCTCTTCTCACCTTTCCCGTTGTAGTGGTGGGAACTACAGGGCTCAATCATTCTCACAGTGTCATCCTGTCTGGCCCACTCTGGGTTTGAAAATCTGGTTGTTTTATGTGCCTCTGGAGCAGGAAAAGTGTTGATCATTCCTGCATCTGTTTATGGGGGGCGGGGGGGTTTGGCTTGAGTTTCCTGGACTGATGTTGCTTTTGTTGTTAAAAATGTCAACAGCAGTGTTGTTTACTTGTTAACCTTGTAGATTCCAAGCCACATGCCAAGCAACTTGGAGGGCCCTTTGGGCACTGGGTTTGGTGTTTTTCAGTCAATGAACACTCCTGGAAGAATGCCTGTGTACTCACTAGATAGCAGCATGAAAGGATAGGCAATTTTGCATTCAATGGACCAATGACCAAATCTGTCTCTCCTTGCACTTTTCTTCAGCCTCTGTAAGATTCATTCTGTCTCATGGTAGCATTGTCCTGTCCAGCCTTTAGTATAGATATATGTGGGCAGATTAGTCCATATTTAGCCTGAAAAATCTGCCATTTTTTAATCATTGGGTAGGTAATGGTAGCTAGAAGTTTGTGGACATAGAGCGGGCCTATGAAAAATTAGTTGATATGTAAATTTATAGTAAACTATTTTTCTAGGGGGTTTTGTGATGCTGATGTAGTTTTCTCCCTGTGCAGAGTATCTTAAATTGAGAAAATTAATTCACTTGATGTCTTGCAAGGGAGATGCACTTCTAGTTGAATGTAGCTGTGGTTTAGTGCTTCAAAAATTGGAATCCAAGTTCCTTATAAAGTTGTTGTAGTGAGGCATTGTGCTAATTTCAAAACAAATGCAGGTCTAAATTTACATTGCTCACATGTAAACAAACAGTATTTCAAATCTCTCTCATAGGAGTCTTGCTCTTTTTGTAGTAATGTGATTGATACAGTTGGTGTCTAGAGCCTAGAGAAAAACCATGTTCAGCTTGGAGCAGACATCCAAACAATTCAGTGACACTCTAGACTCCACTGACTGTGACAGGAGTTGTAACATAGCACTCTTGTATGCACCCAAAACTTCAGCTCAGCATCTGGAGCTGAATCCCACTTTTTGTTTTCAGTGAGCCAAGGTGTTTGAAGTTAATGGTCAGAATTTCTCCATAGGGTCAACATATCCAGTATGTCTTGCTTAGCTTGCCATTGGGAGCTTGTGAAACCAGATATACTAGGTTGTTTTTGTCTTTGAAAATAAGCATGCTTTTAAAATTATTTGGTGAAAAAAGCAATCTAGAGGATGTATTGATGCCACAAGAGGTGAGATGCTGGCAGTCAGACTTATTTTTAAGCCATTGTTGACAGTAGCTTCTCCAGGATACAGAGATTGGTGGTGTCCCCACCTGGCAGCCTCTGACTTTCAAGGTGGATGACTCCCAGTTCCCATCCCTGCACTGATATTTCCACTCAAAATTTGCCTGCCTGCCTTCTTTGACCCTTATGTAATACATGCTGATATTTGTTCTAGTTCTAATGTATATGTTTATAAGTGAAGCACAGAAATTAGACTCCTCTATTTGCAAAAGAAAAAGTGGGAGAGCAGAATGGTGCCTCTGAGGTGTCTGCTTCATAAGTGCTGCTTGTAATGGCTAGATGAATATAGATGTTGTCTCACTGCTATCTGAGAAGATGCACCCAGTGTGTCTCTTAAGGTACCCCCTACAGTTACTGTGACGGCTTGTGATGTTTGTATAAAACACAGATTTGGTACTGATGTGCTTGGATTTTGTGCTCAGGTAATAATTTATCCCCTCTTTTCATTTTTCCTTTTTTTTTTCCTTGGCAAGGCCATTGCACCTATTGCAGCAGGCAGTCTGAGTATAGGCCATGAGTATGGGCTTGAAACTGTTCCAGACAAAATATTATTCTACTGTTTTTATGTTGGATTTGGGTGATGTGATGTTGCTACTGCCCTGACTTCTAGGCAAAATATCTGAGCTAATTGTGACTTTGTTATTGGGCTTTGTTGTTATTGTTGTTTTTGGAAGGATCCAGCCCTTCCAAGTTCATCATTAAAGACAGGTGTTTGCTGTGGGATGATCATGAAATGAATTACCATAGTAAGGATGTGATTGTGTAGTAAAAATCTATCTGGATCAGTTTTTCTGTATTCATTTGTATGCCTCTGAGGAGATTGAAGCACTGTGGTGCTCTGATTTTGTTTGATGTGGGAAAGCTTATCTGTCCATTAAAAGAACTTAAGAAGAAGACAGGAGGTAAAAACCTGTCAAGTAATTTTTGCAGCATCTTGTGAAAACTGCATTTTGTTTCAATTCCAATGTTCTTGACTGAGGCTTGACTGCAGCCAAAGAAAAAATAATTTTGGAAACTTGGGAACGTGAGAATCGAGGTATGAAAATCTGCCTGAAGAAATTCCAAAGTCAGAAATGTGTGTATTCTTCAATACCACTGAAACTCTGTTGCATGTTTAATTACTCTTTGTTTTTGCTGACTATATTGTTATGAACTGTAAGTAGTCAAGAAATTATTTAAAGAATATACATTTTAGGTTTTCTTTGTTGTCCTTAGAGTTCTGAGCTCTGCAGGAATCTTGTTTCCAAGCATTGTTCCTGTATCCAGCAAGACTAGAAGCAAATTTAGTAAGTGGGAGCCAGCATTTTTATGTGATGGCAGTATTCCAGAAACTGGTGCTCTAGGATAAATAGTAAATACTGTAAGGCTTGCAAAACACTCATTCATTGCTAATACCCTGCTGATATTTTCATTGTTAGAGAGCAAAATTTCTCTGCTGTCTCTGCAGGTGACATCCAGTCACATCTCCTCAGCATGAAACCTGTCTTTGTTTCCAGCGTCCAAACCTGAGTGTAACAAATATGATTCTACCCGCACAAACATCCTTCTCCATCTGCTCCCCGCTAGTTACGAGACTGCTACGGTCATTTGTAGTGCCGAGAGTTGCATCTACTTAGCGGGAGCAGGGAGAAGGTCCGGTGTTCTCCTGGTAGAGGCAAGGCTGACACCTAGTGACCAGATGTATTTATTCCTATGGGAATTCACTGTGTTCTGGTTCAGTCGCTATTCACACTTTTCTAGGTCTGGAAGGTTTAAACTTCAAAGTGAATAGTTAGTTTGTTTCATCATCATTTTTGTCCTTTATTTTCATTGTTTTTAGTATACTTTTCTGAGAGTTCAGCTAGCTTGCAGGCTTGTTCACGCCTGATGTTGTAGAGGATTTTGCATGTAGTCTCCTGGGAGCTGTTCATGTGCTGAGCAAACTGAGGCAGGTTGATTGCAATCAACAGTATGTTCAGAACATCATGCTTTTTGACTTATTAAAATCATGGCTGATTGCAGTATTTGTATTATTTTTGCTAATCCTGTGTTAAAAGAATCCAAAATCAAATGTAGTGGGATATTCTCTGAGTAGCAGAATTTTCTTCCTGCAGGTGTCTGCTGACCAGAGGTAGCATCTCACAATTAGGCTGCCACCTGTAAAGCACTAGCTGTTCCATTGTCATTGCAGATCCTGCTAGAAATGCCCTGAGTTCTGGGCCTTACCAAACTGCATACTAAAGAGGAAGAGTAAAATCTAGGTAAAAGACTCTTAGAGAATGCTTTCTTATGTAGATTAGAATTTCAAGAGTATAACATATTGATGAGAATTGCTTTTAACCTTTAGCAAAAGGAATAGACATGAATTTAGGAAAACAGTCCCCAACCTGAACCAAAGGAGTCATCTCCCATGTTGACTCCAAAGGTAGACTGCAGAGGGTCTCAATGGTTGCCCATGCTAATGAATTTTGCGCAAATCCCTATACTGAGGCCTTAAAAAAGCCTTCTTGGAGCAGTCCTTGGGACTGGAGAAATATTTTGTTTTTTAAATGTCTCTTGTCATTTAAATTAAATATTGAAAATGAGGTTGATACATCATGGCTCTTTGCTGCTAGCGTGGTGTTTGACTACACAGAGTCAGAGCTCAATGTTTTTCTGTGCCTGAAAGGAAACTTTGATTCTTCCTGAATGAAATAACTAGGATCTTGCACAAGCCCTGTGTTGTTGAACGGAAAAGGCAAGCTTTTTTTCCTTCAGATAATCTTTTATATCTGACTCAGAACTTACATATGGCTCTGATTCTGTATCTGTGGCATGTTTCTAATTAGCCCATGAAAAAATAAAGGTTCGTTCTGTATTTCAAAATCTGATTTTTCCTCTGCTAACTATTGTTGATAGGACAAGCCTCAGGAGAGAAGGCTACCATATTCCCAAGGCAAATTCCCCTTTGCAGTGCTGTGACATTTAGGAATGAGAATAGCAAAACTGCTAGAACACATACATACACTGAAGATTTTTTCCCTGTCTGAAAACTGATGGTTCAACTCCATGGCTCAAAACTGTCACCCAATATTGTGCCTGAGGTCAAAGTTGTGTTTTCTCACTTGTACTTGCAGCCATCTTTGGTGTCTCTCACAAACAAGATTATAGGGTTATTCATTTGCATAGTCACTTTGAATGATTATTTTTAAAATTCACAAAACCTGACTTCTAAACTTAATTTTAATTAATTAATTAATCTGAACAAGAGCCACAGAACAGGTAAACATGGCTTTGACCAGGGGTAAATAATAGGCTTAAAATTATTCATGTTGAAGGAGAAATACTGGGGACTCTGAAGACCCGAAGGCCTGAAATGTGATCTTTGAGTTTATAAGAAATTCTTTATATAATGATTACCCTTTTTTCTTTTCTTTTTGGTAGGTAATGGAAGTTTTGTTAATTGGTCAGACTAAGCCAATTGTTTTCATTATTTCAGACCCCAAGTGCAGGATTCCTGCTTTTGTTCAGAGCAAAGGGGAAAAATAAAGTTCTCTAGTATCAAATAAGTAGGCACAAAAAAAGCAGGGCATTTGTTAGAGCTCCATCTCTGTACTGGTAGACATCACCTTTGGAAAACCTACTGAGAGCCTCAGACTGTGTCAGTCCTGTGCTCTTGCATTGGTAGCAGTAGTACCAAAGTAGCCAGTGCCCAAGGGTAGATCCAGGTCCATATGCCTGCTCCAAAATAATATTTGGTGTGGAGCTTCACCAGTGCAGACATGGGAACATGTGCAGGCAGAGCCAAGGTGTGCTGGTTTTGGTTGGATAGAGTTAATTTTCTTCACAGTGGCTGGTTTGAGGGTCTGTTTTCCATTTGTGCTGAACACAGTGATGATAATAGAGATGTTTTTGTTACTCTCTTTTCTGCTTTGTGTACTGCCGTGCTGGTGAGGAGACTGGGAACATATGGGTAGGTGGGAGGAGACACAGCCAGGACAGGTGACCCCAGCTGACCAAAGGGATATTCCAGACCATATGGAATCATGTTCAGTATATAAAGTGGGAGGAAGAAGGAGGAAGTGGTGAGGCATTTGAAGTGATGATGGTCTTCCCAAGTCACTATTACATGTGATGGGGTCCTGGTCTCCTGGAGGTGGCTGAACACCCACCTGCCCATGGGAAGCACTGAATTAATTCCTTGTTTTGTTTTGCTTCTCTGTATGGCTTTTGTTTTCCTTATTAATGTCTTTTTCTCAACCCACGAGTGCTTTTTTACCCTTCCAAATCTTTCCCCAATCCCACTGGTTGGGGCAGTGAGTGGGTGGCTGTGTGAGGCTTGGCTGCTGGCTGAGGTTAATGGCTGCAACACAAGGGAAATCACACAGAGAAATCCCCTGTGCTCAAAACTCCTCTGAAACCTATTTCATGTGGTGACTACAGTCCCCCAGCATTGGAGATGGTGGCACACAGAGAGCCCTGTGACCCAGGCAGGTCCTCCCATGTTCTCTCCACTGCTGCGACCTAAGTGGGGAGGAGCCTGTGTCCTTCCTGCCCGGGATCTCTGGGTTGAAATGCTTTGTGGCTGGGTAGGGGAGTTGGAGGGTTGACCTGCCTCCTCGCCTAACACAGGGTTTTGGGAGTTCTCCTCTGACAGAATTCACCTGCAAGACCCCACTGTCAGCTGCCACGTGGTGATGGGGGAGTAATTGACTTTCCTTTCTCTGTGCGTTAATGGCCCCAGTCAGGACAGTCACTGGCCTAGTTCTGCATGCTCATAAGACCAGCTGCCATCATACTAAAGCAAAGAATGATCTTTCAGACTCACATGCCTATGTCAGAGCTCTGTGTGCAGTTGTGCAGGAACCAACGAGTAAGGTAGGTAGCTCTGTGGCTTTTGTATTGTATCCAAAATCTCCAGAGCTTTAGTGCTGCTTCTGGCTATCTAAAGAGTCAGACCACTTATATTTCTCTTTTATATTATAAGCCTTACAACCACTTCACTTGGATTTTGCCTGTTTTTTATTGATAATGTATTGAATTCATCATACACTTGCAAATAGGAAGTACAATGGAATTTTCCAACTTCATTCATGGCTGAAGTTGCAGTTAAATGAAAGTTAAAGCTCAGTGTACCTATTTGATCTTAGTATTTATTCATGTGACTCAGGATGGGTCCCCAGTGCACATTCCTTTGTATTTTACACAGCTGTGTTTTAAGGATACCAATAGATGAAACCTTAGGTAAAAGTATTTACAGTTTTGAGATTGTTTGTTGGGTTTTTTAAAAAAACACATGAGGAAATACATAATTCTACACTGAAAAACTGTTTTCTATCTCTTCCCACTAATACTCCTTATCAGAAGAAGTCAACTATTTGTGATAATTTCTGCCTAGAGTGTTATTGACTACTTTTTGAAACAAGAATTTTTGAAAAGTCCTATTCTACTTTCCGATGAAAGCTTATCAGCTAGTCCAAATAAAGACATCATGGTGAAGCACAGGCTCATGCATTAAGCTATGCTGTACAGTGTTGCTTAAATGATGATAGAACTTCTGTGGTCATTGGAGAATGAATGAATTTCTTTTTGTATGTCTGATCAACTTATTCAAATTATTAACATGAACAGAAAATGCTCACTATAATAGGTCACAGGTCTATTATGAGAGAAAAGGTTGTTATGAAATGAGAGAAATGACTGAGTCCCACAGGACAGGACATAGGTCATCCTCACTCGGCCTAGTTTTCTATTCTGATTAACCTATCTGTACTAATTTGTTCAGATCAATTAGATTACATATCTTTGAGTTTTTTCACATCCAATCTGAAAGAAAATGTGTCCTTTATTTACTGTGAAGATACTGTAGTTTGTTGACTGATAATAAAAATCTAATCAGCAAGCTACTCCCTGGCTGCAACTTTGTTCTGGTAGAGATCATAGCATACATAAACCACTGATTTCATCAAACTGCAGCCTGGCGGCTCAAAATGCATCATCCTTGTATATGATCTTCAAGAGTTTTCAAGTAAAACTTTGACCTGGATGCCTGGAAGTCTGTAGAATTTCTGGAAGGATGATAACTGTTATTCCATTGCTCACAAAGTTTGGAAGGCACAGGCAGAGCAAAAGCTGGCCATATTGGCTTTGCCACTACTTCACTAGATAGCAGAGCTCTCAGCTGCAGGCCTCCCTGGGAAGGAGGGGAAATATGCTTTGAGAGTTAACAATAATATCTGCTGGCATTCCTAGAATATGACAGCTTCTTATCCACTTACAGTCAGAAGCTGATTCCCTTAATTGGGTTCAGGGAATGATACAGTCAAGTTTTCCTGTGTTTTAATCTGATTTCCTAAGGAAAAATGTTGTGCAGCAGCACACACTTGCCTGTCTGTGCATGCATTTGGCACCCTAGACCTTTCTTTTGAAACCTTTTGAACCGTTTCAGCTCTGCTTTATGGAGGAGTAGAAGCATTAAAGAGGGAAAGGTCCCACAAAGCCCATGAAGACAAGTGGAAGACTGGGAGTGGAGGCTCACATGTCCCCCATAGACTGGGGCTTGAAAGTGAATTCTTTTCCTCTCACCAGGCACCACTTGACCAGACAGTAAACACAGGCTCTCAGACCTCAGCTGGAGAACCCAGGCTTTAGCAGTGATGCTGCTCCTGAGCCACAATGACTGCTGCCCTTGGTGCTGTTGGAAAGTACAAACACAGAGGTACTGACTGGAGAGGGGAAGGACAAAATCAGATCCTCAAAATATCTCATCAAAAGTAAAATAGAAACATTTTTCCCCTGAGTATTTTACAGTTGCAGAAGTCATAATATTGCTTGTAACACTAGCAAGAAATATTCTTTCAGCTGTGCTGTGATTTATACAAACTTAGCACCCTTTAATATTGGAAAATTTAGAACGGTAACCTTCTGCCTTCATATCAACAGTCCCAAAATTTTACATGCTGCCTTGTTCCAGTTTTGCCTCCACTTAAATGCTGCTATGTTATTTTTTTTCACTTGCCACTTCTAAACAAGGGAGGCATTTTGTTGGTCAGTGTCAGAACAGATAGATATAAAGCACAGAGAATCAATACAGAGAATTAAAGTTCTAATTGGTAGCTGCTATCACCCTAGGAGATTCTCCTTAACAAGATAATTTCCTAAATTTCTGTGAAAAGAACATTTATCCTTCTTCCTAACTTATGCCATGCAAGACTTGATGGTTACTTTTATTGATCACTCAGACGATCATAAAGAATAATGCTTTGCTTAAACTGATGTTGCAGATGTAGACCAGTTTCAAATTGCCTAAAAAATATCTTTCTTTTTGATGCTAATAGTCTACTTTATGACAAGAACCAGCTTCTTTTCCCTTCTGGCTGGAACTGGGAGAATGCACCTGCCCAGGTGACCTTGTGGGAAGCAAGAAGGGAGGTAACTCAGCTGTGCTAGGGGCTAGCAGGGTCAACATGTTTCACTGCTCGAGAAAGAGACCAATTGGTAATTCCTGGCATCTGCCAAGGGGATCTAGCCGCCAAAATATATTTATTGCTAGAACACCAGCACCAATGATGTGGAGCAGCCAGCTGCCCTGTGAGGGCTAGGGCTGAACTGGATGTTTCCCACAGCTGCAAGGGCCAGGAAAGTGGAAGGTAGCAGCATCAGTCTCCAGTTTGCAGACACGTTCTTGACTGTAAGGTTTGTGCCATTGGTGGATAAGGCGCTCAAATGTGTTTCTTTCAGACACTGATTAACAAAATCTGTTCTTGTTTGGAAATGGCAAGCGAAACAAAAATGTGCCGAATGGAGACAGGTACAAAGCAGGGTGAAAAGATTCGATTCCCCGGACTGAATTTGAATTTAATTCACTTGGAGTAGCTTTGCCAGTCGCGGTGGTGATCTGCAGGTCTTTGCGAGTACAGCAGTACCGGCAGCTATCGCAGGGAGATGCACGCAGTTATACAGCGAGAGCTACACCCATCACCTCCGCTGCCTTATGAGAAATTATAATTAAGGCTGAAACGTGTTTGTTTGGGTTTTTTTCCTCCCCAAAACGAAGCCCTCGGGGGAAGGAGAGCGGTGCAGCGGCCGCTGGGGGGAGATGTTCCCCCGGGCACCCCGGGCTCCGAGCGAGCCGCTGGCTCCGCGTCTGCTCCGGCGCTGGCATTAAAAGCTGCTGGCTTGCGGGACGTCTCGGGGGGTTCCGAAGCAGGAATACTTCAAAATGTGTTTTGCACCACAGCAGAACGAGCCCTTTAAAATGGTGGAAAATGTTCCCCAGAAGTCGTTTTGGTTTTTTTTTTTGGTAACGAATTACCCGTGAAAGCTTTTAACGCTTTCAGTCACGCGTGGAGATTAATGAAGCAACAGCTTTGGGAGGAAGGAGAGTTTTGAAAGATAATGGTTAGTAAATGGGAAATCTGCCATTATATTACCTTTACATTTCCTGATGTTAAAAGCTGCAATCCTTAAGGATATCTGTAAGTCAGCAAGGGTAAGATGAATACTCCTATTACACTGAAATAATGAAGTGGTGGTGAACCCTTTAAGTTTGCCAGGAAAAGAAGCATACAAAAAAGCAAAGGTCTCTTGTAGACACCTTTTCTTTCTATTAACAGATTTGAACATTGATGGAAAGCATGATGTGTTTGCACCAGATTTCAAGAGGTTTAGAATTACATTAAGCTACATCACTCTCCAAAGAGCCCCACTGACCTGCTTGTGAAGTTAATGTTTGGTGGGAGTAAATGTATTCCTCTTGCTTGCAAGTGAAAGAATTGTAGGTATGCTGAGACTTAATTTTCTGGATGGGAAAACAGCACCAAGGAGTCAAATACAGGCATAAGTGGCCTTGGAAAATCAGACACAAGTACACAGCATTTTCATGTTCACTTCCATAACCAAAGTGTGGAAAACCTGTTTTGTGATGTGTGATGCGTGTTTATAACAAGATACTCTAAATATCCTACAGAAAAGGGTACTTTTCATGCTAAAATCAGGTAATGTGCTATTCTGTGGACCCAAGCACAAAATGGCCAATTTGAGGATGACAAAATGTAGGAGCAGTGTTTTTCTGCTTCTGATATATGTCTGATATATAAGACCCCTCTCCAGTCTAATAGACTGGGTAGCCATAGGAAATATGATGTACTCTGCATATATATGATGAATGATGCCTGAGAGTTTTGCTGTAGAGTTCAGTAAGTGCAGATTATTGTTTCATAAAGCAGAAATGATTCCTGAAATTCCTGTGATTGTCTCTTTGAAAAGATCAATCAGAATAAAATGCTGAGAAAGCTAATAAAGAACTTCTCAAGCTCTCCAACTATCTGATTAATTTCTTATGATTTTGAGGTAAAACTATGGATTTAGCACATTAAGTATGGCCCAGGTTAGAAGATAAGTTCCCACATATCATGAACCTGGTTTATGAACTAAGCTAAGATCTTACTGTTCAATTTCTTTGCTCAGATGTAAATCAGAAAATTAAATCCTGCTTATTTCAGAACTGCCCTTGGTGTTTCCACAGGTTTTGTGATACTTTCACAGTAGATGGAGACTTAGAACAAAAGCACAAGGCCAGGTTCAGCTGCTTCTCTATCTCATCTTCCTCTATGCAGAGTCTCTTGTAGTTTAAAGAAATTCCTTACTGAGGCAATTCTACTTATTTATTTCTGTATCACATGAACTGGTAGAGAATGTCCTAAACTTTCTTCCTAATTCCCAGTTTGACAAACTGTCCAGAGTCAGAATAACCCTGGCCTCATACTTCTTCTTACAGTCTCCTGCTGAGTGTAAAATATGGCTATCTTGTGGTTTAAATAAGGCTTTGAATGTGCTATGGGATGTCACGGTCCACAGAAATGGAATACAGTGTTCTACTTGCTGAGAAACTGAAAAAAAGCTAACCAAACTGGTTTCTTCCTCCTGAGTACATAGTGACTGGCTGGAAATCCAATCACTGAGACTAAAAATATCAGCCTCGATCACAAAAAAAAAAAAAAAAAAGCACCTGACAGATGGATTTAGTCTTTCTTCAACACAATTTGCCACTAAAAGTTTGGCAAGTTCACTGCTCTTGTCTCCCAGCACATCATTGACAAACTGTGGGGTAAGGTGGATGTTATTTCTTCAAATTAATCCTTCCAAGAGGGAATGGTCAGAGCTCTCATGTGAATCATACTGGTTTACAGTTGGTACACGGCTGAGAGAAAAAGAAAAGTTTATCTGATCATATAGAAGTAACATGTCTTAAAATCAGGGCTTGGTGCCTCCCCACGGCAATGCTTAAAAAAGCTGAAGTACTGACCCCACAGTCCTCACACCTCTGCCTACAGGCACAGACTGCTCTGACCAGGCTGGGCAGGGATTTCTGTGCAAATGCCAATGAATGTAGAAGCACTTCAGGAACAGCACAAAAGGAGTGCAGCATCAAGCATCTCCAGTGTTGCAGAGCATTCCTACAGATTCCTTACTGCCTTTTTCTCCTTCCTTCTTCCTCATGCAAAAGTTGCAGAGACAAGCAAGGTGTGAGATGGGTAAGTTCTGTTCAGCCCTTATGAAGACTCACCTGTGAAAATGGCCACCAGCTGATGATGAGATTTCAGAAGCAAAATAAATCAGCATTGCTTTGAGTCAAATTTTTTCAGGTGGACTGGAAACCCCAGAAAGTGCATAGTGAAGACTATGGCCACAAGCTTTGGTGCCATCCTCCAAGTGCTTGAGCATGTAGAGAAGTTGGTGATAAAAGATACCTTCTGGAAATCTTTGCTCTATCTCACTCCTCTACCAAGGTGGACCCTTGCACAGTCCTGATTCTGAGGATAATACTACTTTTCAGCACTTTCTGATTTCCAAGCCAACAATGAGTTGTATTTTCTTCTAGGCTTTACAGCACACTTTTTTACCATGTTGAACTCAACCAAGGCTAGTCTCTATTTAATAGATGTATTTTCCACAGGAAATTAATGTATTGTTTCCCCAAAGCTATTTCAGTCTCTAAACTTCACTGCAGTCTGCCCAGTTGCACGATACTTCAGCCAGCCAAACAAATCTAGTGCCCCTGACAGTCCTTTTAGTAGTGCTAGCCAAGGGAATTGTGTCAGACTCAGATTTATTACTTAGATCCCCCAAATGACAGTACCCTGCAAGAAATCTGGACGAATATCCCTGTGATTTTTTTTCCCCTCCTGTATGGAAGACGTACAGTGTTTCTCTAATTGTTGTGTTAGTTTTCTGATCCCATGTGTGCTTGGTACCTAGAAGTACCAGGATGTATGGTAAATATGGACAGTATGTATATCATGGTACCTATAGACACCAAGACACATGGTATTTATGGACTGTACAATTATATAGCTACCAGTGTATTCTGTCTTTGACTGTGGATTTGTATATTTGTAGAAGTCTTTTCATTCAATATTCTGGGAAATTTTAAAATTAGCATGGGTAGTTTGATTTCTCCCTTTTCTCAGGAGACATAAAATGTCAGTGGGGGTGCAGCTTCACTTTTAGAGTGGCAAATGCTTGCAAACTGCGATGGTCCCTTCCCTGAGCCGTTCTCTGTCGGGATGACAAGTTGCTGGCGGCTGTCAGGTCTGCGTAGGAAATCTCCACAGCAGTGCTGAGAATGTTTATTGTAGGGAGAGAACTTTTGCCCTGTGAAGTCACCTCCTACTAGTCACCAGTAGGTTTCTGATATTCTATCACAGGAAATTCCTGGTGGACCACAAAAGCAATCCCCTGAGTCCAGCTGCTGGCGGGGAGCAGTGGTGCACCACACTGCCCGGCTGAGCCTCAGCCTCCAGCGAGGGGCAGAGCACCTGTGCCCTGCAAAATGCAAACTCTGTGCTCCTCAAACAATGTTAAAATGAACTATACAAAGGGGCAAAGGTCAAGTGAACCATTATTGTGCTGCATTTTATGCAAACAAAAAAAATGTATTAGAGGATGTGCTTTGTATTGTAACAAGGTACTGTAAGATTATATTTAGGCTTCATGTCTTTGAAGCCCTTGGTAACACAACTGTATAATCACAGCTCTTGATGTTAATGAGGAAGTTATATTATAAGGTACCCTGTCTAACTGGGAACAGTGTAGGAAGAATTAATAACCTTCAGGAAAGTGTATAAAACCAGCTCTCAAGACCTATCAGGTGAATATATACATATTTCTACAAAGGAGAAAAAAAGAAGAAAAAGTAATTGACAATTACTTTTGTTACCTTTGAATACAAAGGCATTGCTTGGCAGGTGCCAGTCCTTTTTCTTGCACAGCTTGGAGGACATAACCCTCATTAACACTCCATTTTTTCCTCTGCCCTTTTGCCAGGGTTTCAAGCATTCAGTCACAGTGGCAAGCAAGACTGGATGAACCTTTATCAGTGTGAGATAGTGCACAGCAGCGAAGCAGCCTTGGAAAAGATGAGCACCATGTATGTGGCTGGATGCTGTGGGGCTGTCTGTCCTGTAACTAAAAGACTTCAAACTCCTCCTTTCTTTACAAAGATAAGGATCCTGTGAAAGCAAAATAGTGACTCCTGCTAAAAATGGATAGCACACCTCCAGAGGGCTGCTATTAACCTCTAATCAATGCCTAATTTCATCTGTCTGCAACCTCAGGATGTGTAAGCCCTCTGAAGAGGGCAGTCTCTGGAGCTTTTAGGATTTTGATGTCACACCCTTCGTTTGGTTCTTCTGAAGTTCTTCCCTGTTCATTGACTTTTGCATCACCAAAATGGATGACCAGCCTCCTCAGGGAAATCTGTGCCAATGTGTGCAGGTGCAAGCAGCAAGGAGCCAGCACTTCAGGCATTGGCTCCTTTAACCAGAGCAGTGCAGTGGAACAAAATTGTGCTTTAAGATGTTATGTGGTTTGGGGTTTAGGTGGTGGTGCATTTTTTTGAGTTAATGAGTATGGCTGCCTCATCTGTTTTTTGCAAAGAACACTTCTGGGAGGGGAAAATGATCTGTGGCTCATAATGAGTACTGTGGTAACCTGCATCAGGTCCTTGAAATCCCAGAGCATTGTATTTCCAGACCTAGGAGAAAGGCATTACAAAGATGTTATCCAGAGTCCCATGTGATTTAAAAGCACATGCACCATTTTTAAAAACTGCCTTACTGAGAAGTGATGGGCTGGGTAGGGCCTGTGGAGAAGTTAGATGGACATTTTTTAAAACTGTACCCCTTATTTTAAAAGAAAGGAAAACGTGAGGCAATCGCAGCTGATTCAGCATCCGGCAGTCTCAGCCAAGTCATATTTTACCTCTTCCCTTCCCTCCCCGCACAAAACTTCCAGGAAAACCTGCAAAGAAAAGGCATATGTGGGTAGGAGGAGACCTGCTTTTAATTTCTGTACCTCCTATTCAACACAATGCCACACAATGCACAGGATGCGAATATCCCAAGGCACCTTATACAATACAAGTAACAAAAGCACACACACATGCACAAGAAAAGGGGGAGCAGCAAGCATGACACGGTTCCAAAACAAAATGCAGGTAAAGCTGTCTGTAAAATGCTTATATAAAGGGGATATGTGAAAAAAAATCTTGCAAAATGAGAAGGTGGATGCTGAAGAAATGTTCAGGTGATCACAGGAATTTGATTTCCATTTCAGAGCAGGGTTTATCTGTTTTTCCCTATCATGTTGAAAGTAGTGGCCATATCTTCATTATCAACAGAGCAGTCAGTGCCTCCCCAGTGATGCTTCTGTGATCCCATCTATAGAGCAACCTGGAATCAGCACTGAATCCTATAATGGTTGTAATGATAGCAAGCAGCAAGTGCTGAGGTTGGAAACATATCATGGCTGTTCCTTGTTTCCCCCGGTCTTTTGGCTGTGGAGAGAAAGGGTGCTCCCACAGACCCACCACCATCTGTTTAAGAGAGATCATTCATGGGACCACTGTTCTGGTCAAGTGGTGGAAGGTATTTGGAGAAACATCTAGCATTAAAGCTACTGTCAACACTAAATAAGTGCATCAGAGCCTGAACAAAGAAATCTAAGTTTTCTTCAGCTCTCTTGCTAATGCATTGTTCCACATTGCCATTAGAAAGACAGTGCTGTGGATTAAGCATCTGGAGCCTTGCCTGACCTGTGCTTGCTTGCAGGCTCACTAAGTTAGTGATGAAGGAGCTCACAAAATCTGCAAACCTACAATCTACAAAATAAGCTCCATGTAATCTTGAGATATTTGCAGCAAGAATGTCTTCTGTGCTTTTGAACAGGAATAAAAGCAAAACACTTTAGATAAAAAGTTAGACAAGATCTCACAGTCTTTCTTTATTAAATGCATCATGTTTTAATGTAAAGGCGTAACGTAAATGTACCTAAATAGAATACACTAGATGATTTTTAGTCAAAATGGTGTTAACTAGGGCTTCAAAATCAGATGTGAACATACAGAGAAATAAAGGAGAAAATGCAAAAAATTTAAATGGTGTGTAGCCATGAATCCCTTCTCCCTATTGCACATAGTCCCTAGAGGAACTTAATATGCATTACTTCTGTGTTTAAGAAAAAATGGAGTTGGCACATTTTTTTTTTATCTTTGCATGTTGATGGGCAGTTACTATCAGTATAATGTCATTTTAGTGTCCAAATAGGATTGTTTGCAACACCTTAGCTGCTAATTCTGAATCCAAATAAAATGAGCAATACAAAATGTTTCTTTTATACGAGTTTGATTACCACATAAAATCTATCCTTGGTGTAACATTACTGGGAAATTTACTGGGAAGGAGGGTGAAGAACAGCAAAAATACCAGATAGGTCTTTTTCATTATACAGTTACACAAGACAGAAATTATATATATTGATTCTTGAAATTATGACTAGAAAATTCTAATGGCCCAAACCCATCCACAGTCATGGTATGGCAACTGTGCCTTCTGTGGGTCATAAAACTGTAATTGCTGTGCTTTTAAAAGCCACATCCAAGTTTTCTCTAAAGTATGTGGGAGATTTTTTTTTGTTTGTTTGGGTTTTTTTTATATACTAGGTAAGTAAAATATTAGCTTATCTTTGGTGTGTGTTTCTGCATTGTATCCAAAGTTTTGTATTTTGATGAGAGATTTGATAAATTTGGTCCAGCCCCACTTCCCAGTGAGATCCTCACCTACAGATTGTAGGTTGAAGGCTTCCTCTCTGCACAGCTCTGCAGAATCTGGCTTTGTCTGACATCTCATAGTCCTGACTAGCTCAGGAAAAGGAGTAATTTGTTGTCTGGACATTGGACTGAGTGGTGAAAGTGACCAAAAATGAATCAGTAGGTTCATTCCAGTAAATTATTTCATTTTCTCTTGTGTTGAAAAAAATTTACTTGGCTGAAAGCCAGTGATTTGCCTAGAAAGACACTGAATATAAATGATATCTGGTCTGTGAAAATAAGCTTGTACTATGCATCAATACCATTTTAAGTGTTCTAGTGTCTTTAAGTGTGCACTTATTAATCTGTATTTTTGTAGTAAAATAGCTCCCAAAGCTTATCCCATGGATACTCTGCTTATATTTCCTTGCAGAAGATAGGACTCTTATCTCTGCATAACATTTGTTGATGTATTTCCAGTCATCCAGACTTGTCCACAAATTACTTTGTGGACAAGTGGTTGTAGGCAGAGTCAATTTTTAAAGGGTCTTGTCTCTTCTACAGGAATTGGAGAGAATGAATGAAAATTTTAGTGGTATGATTAAAACTAAACTTTTCTGCAGTTTCAAATTATTCCTATTTTGCACTGTAGAAACCAAGACTCTGTGGAGGACTGAAGCTGTTGGATTTTGAGTATTCAAAATCAGAAAGACTGAATCAATACAAAGTAGCTCTGTAATATGGGTCCATCGATTTAAGGAATATTTTGAAAGTGTATCATGATCAACAGAGCTCTGTCTGCTCCATAAAGGAGTAGCTCTGTAGAGGAGCTAGAATCTCTCACTCATGGGCTACAGTACCACTAAATTACTTTAAGAAAATTTTACATTTTTAAGCAATTAACCCTTGTTATTTCCATAGGTCTACTTTTGTTGTTTTCCATAGGTCTACTTTTGAATGGCAAGATAACTTTTCTCTGTAGAGAGTACATGTTACATTGGATCTGCTATGCTGTCATTCCAAATTTCCTCCAGGGAAAGATTCCAGGGCAAAGAAAAACTATCAGGTTTAAAAAACTGAATAAAATATACAAACACCAAACAATGAAAAGCTGATACTTTTAATTAATCTTGAGAGAAGAAAGGTTTTCTGTTGGGGCAATCTGCACAGAAAGGAGCAAGGTTCATGTGAGCAGAGGTACGAGGAGGATCATACTGAGGTCTTTGGAGTGTAATAAAGCCTAACTTAATCAGAGATGACAACTTCACACAACAAAACAGGTCTGACACCCCGGTGTTTCTTTGGTACATGCAGAGCTCTGATGTTGTCCCTGATTAAAAACAGTCTCAGAACCCAGATGGACATTAATCACTGATATCAACAACCTCAACCTGGTAAGGCAGTAGGAAATTTGTCCAAACCCCAAACCCTGATTTTGCAGTTAAGACTTCTCTTTCATTTTGGTTGGCTCTGGAACCACAAACATAAACATCTCCATTTTTGTGGGTTGTTAACACACAGAACCTGAACTGAAGATCAGAGCCATCTCCTTCCCCTACTTGTCTGCACTGGGTTCCACCAGAACCTCACCTAAGAGTGATGACAGTGATAACAGTGAAAGTTGCTTTCAACTACCTATAGTAATGTCTTCTGATCAGAAAAAAGCACTTTGGCAGTTTGTGACCCGTATTCAGTTTTGACTCATTCTTGTATTTTCAACTAATAACCTAAAAAAGCCCCCAGACAACCACAAACCCTTCTGTTTCCACCCCATCCCTGCATCACAAACATGTCAAACAAAATGACGCTTTATTCTAAAGCTGCTGGTAAAGTGTTAAGGCTTTATGATAAAGCACCTGGCTTATGCTTAAGTACAATACACACCACCACAGATTTTAGTGTCTGTGCCAGTTGCTATTAGGGGAAATGAGTAGTTTACCATATTACTGACTCCTGCATCTCCCAGGGGTGAAATTTATTTGAATAGCTATGTGTGAATTTGAATTGCCTTTCCAGTCTTGAATAATTAATCTTGGGAAGGCAGGATAAGAACACCCTAAGTATGTAACTTAACTGCAGGTGGTGAGCATGGGGTATTCTGTTTTTAATACAGGTTTTGTCCAGGAAGCTTCGTATCCAATGGACATTCTCATATTTATATAATTAGAAAAAAATCACAGTGTCTATCTAGGATTGTTTGGACAAGAATTGTATGTTATTGTCTCAGAGCAGAAGGAATGTCAGCTATGAAGAGAGGAATTCTTCACATCCCACCCATGGGAGCAAGAGGGAATCTCTGGCACATCCCTGTGTCCAGTCCAGCAGCAAGACAGCTTTCAGTTGTTGGACACAGCACAAATGAAAAGTGAACTGCAAAGCAGAGGGGAGCATGGGTGTGTTTTGCTTTGACTGTGCTGCAGTGCACAAAGGACTCATTTTCCTCCTGATTTTTTTCCCCTCTCTGCTTGTGTGTCTTTTGTTTGTTTGGTTTTTAACATCAGGAATTTGGGTTTGTTTGTCCCTGGAAGACTGTGACTAAGCTGAACTAATAATAATACTGTAGTGAATGCTGAGAAATCAAATGGAAAGGATTTAGTGGTAGGTGTGATAACATTAGGTAAACGGTTTCACTCAATCTTTAGGGCCATCGAACCTAAATGATTGTACAGTTTCTGCAATTGGGGCAGTGTCAGCAATCCTCACAAGGCACAGCACATTATGAGCCACCTCTGCCTTTGCTAACATTGCACAGACAACTGGAATACTAAATTTCTTGGCCATATACCTGTGGGGTGCTGTGTTGGCCAGTTCTGAACACTAACAGCATTGGGTACCCTATGATGGATCTGTAAGCCATTTTTTTATTCAAGCATTCTGATGCTGACCAAGAGAGTTGAGCTCTTTGTGTGTAGCTGTGTAAGTATCTACTTCCACCTTTAAAATTCTCATAGTCAGGTGTGCTTGATTTTTCCCTCTCTGCTGCTTGCCCTGTGATAGAAGTGCTGGATCACATTTCAGGACACCACAGAGAACACTATATGCAGAGTATTTCTTCTGCATGGAGGCTGCCACCACAGTGCTCAAACCTTCTGTGAGTCACATCACTGCTTTGAGAGGTTTGACACCATCTCCCATTTCCTCTGTATTTATCCAGCTTCAGAAAAAGCATGGCCCCAAGCAGAACATCCAGCTACAGGTCCTTATTAGAGAAATGGAAGCTGGGAGTGTTGGCACCTGTAGTGCCCCTGCTAACACCTGCACTGCTGAGCACAGGGCTGTGTAAATGGGCCCAGCACAAGGCAAAGGCTGAAAGGAGCTCACACCCATAACAGCTGCCCCCAGCCCAGACAGGTCACAGCTACAGAATGCACTGTGCCTCCAGCCACACACTCTCCTGGCTGGCTCTCTGTGGAGATGCTGGTGGGTGTGTCTGCTCCCTAGAACCCAGGCTGTTTCCATGAGAAGGACGTGTGGAAGGTATGTGTGATCTGATGAGCAGCGGCCACCACCTCCAGGTTTCCAGAGGGAAGAACTCCTAGATGGGTGACTTTGGAGAGGAAACTCTTCCAGCATTTTCCTTCTTGCAGCTGTGGCCTGCTGAGTGCCATCAGATGAGTGATCTTGGGCTTCTGCTGCAGGTCAGAGCATTGCTCCTGCTGGGAGAGTTTTAAAATATTAGCTGGGTAAAGTGTGTGTACCAGAGCAGCAGAAGCAAGGATACCTGTTGTGGGTGCTGGACACCCTCACACAAAGAACAAATTCCTTGGGTAGGCCCTGGGGAAGCTGATATGGGCACCTCACAGTCTGGAGTAAGCATCAGTCTGTAGCACCAAGTAGGGCAACAGAGCATCAGCACTGAGGTAGGGACATGGACTTGGCTTATATGTAGGTTTTGGAGCCATGCCTGTGCCATGGTCTTCTGACACCTTTCTGTTCCTCCTTTAGGAACAATTGGTTCACCCCTCAAATTATACTCTAAGTGCTCAGGTCTTTGCAGTATTTCCTGGCAAGGATGTGGAGGATAAGAACAGCAACATACAAACATAGATTCACAACTTCTTAGGTCTTCATTTCAGGCCCCTTGTTTCCCTGGAATTTGTGTTGTAAAACCCCTTTCCAGCTGAAGTCTGTTTCTCCAGAGGAACTTTGAAGCCATAGTAAGCATAGAAAGTAGAGGCATTTTTTTCCATTTGAACCACTTTGTACACCAAAAGAAAATAGACAAATTGGTGATGCAAGCTCACCTGAAGTAAGAAAAAAAAAACAAACAAAAAAACCAAGCGGGCTAATCAATATATGGAGCTTTAGAAGTGATTATCAGACATAATAATGTATTTTCTGTTTCTGTGCATGTGTCATTGGTTTTAGGTCACAGTGGTACTCGTAAGGATAAATCTGTCCAGGGAATTCGGAAAAGCAGCTCACAGGCAGGATGGCAGGCTTAGGAATCCATGGGTGAACAGTGGCTAAGTTGGCTCAGCAATTTAATGAGCCAAGATTAATACTTCTTTCTAATGTTACCTGTATGAAACATATAGGTCTTTGCCATTTAATTTTATATCCATTTATTTGACATTAGTTTAGTAGCAAATTTAAGCTTTACCATGCCCAAGTACTGCCTTTATATTCTATTATTTTTCTGCCTATTGTTTTAATCTACTTTTAAGAATAACGCCTCCTATATGATTTATTTTCTTAAAGAGTGTTTTGAGGAAACTCACAGATTACCAAAAGGTGAAGTCTATCATGGAATCCTCCAACTTGCAAGCTTCCAGTACCTAAAGGAAACCTACAAGAAAGATATAAATAGAAAGGCTTTTTACAAGAGTATGTATTGACAGGACAAGGGACATTATTTTCAAACTGAATGTGTATGTTTAAATTATATTGGAAAGAAATTCTTTTCTGTGAGTGTAGTGAGACACTGAAACAGGTTGCCCAGAGAAGTTGTAGGTGCCCTGTTCCTGGAAGTGTTCAAGGCCAGGCTGTGTGGAGCTCTGAGTGATTTGGTCTAGAGGAAGGTGTCCCCATCCATGTCAGAGGGGCTGGAAAGAGGTAATCTTTAAGATCCCTTCCAACCCAAAACATTCAGTGGTTCTGTGATTTCATAATCCTTGTATTCAACCTCTGTTGAGCTTTCTATGAATTCAGTTTTAACTATGATACTTTTCAGAATTTAGAATGTAGAAATTCAGTAGCTTTCTGAATCTATTTGTTAGTCTCACCTACCTGGAATGAGCTGATTTGGGAATCTTGATTGCTCTATACATCTCATCCTGATTTTTCCTTTGCTAATTTAATGTCTCATGTAATTTAAGGCTCTGAATACCAATGGTATCTCATTAATAGATTTTTTTTTCTTTCTTGTACATTGTTTTGACCTTAGATCTGGTAACTATGAGTCACTACCTGTAATGAATAAATTGGAGGTCCAGAGTGCTGGCTGGAAGATTCAACTAAAAAGCTAGAGTGATGAAGTAAATGACACACTTCCTAGAGTCATCTTGTTTTTCAGTGCTTAAAGTTTTCAATAGTTGTACCCAGTTATTTCTTTCAGGTACAACATTCTGCATTTGAATACTTATCTTATGAGATTACTAATTTAATAAAAAAATATTAATTAGCAGCATCCAAAAAGAAGTTATTCAATGGATGAGTGCCTGTTCTGCCTGGTCCCTCAATGAAAATTATCTTTATCTATTGAAAACCAAAACAAGTCACTCTGCCATGCCTCTTTAGGTTCAGCTTAATGGTTGCTGTCTTTATTTAGTTTGCAGCCATATTACCTCATCCCAAGCTGGCAAGGCTGGGCCACCTGGGATCTCGTGGGTGCTTTGGGAAGTGTTGGTGATTCAGCACAACAGCTGGCATGCTGCCCTCTGAATATCCATGGAAAAATCCTTCACTACTGCACCTGGGCACCATCTGTTGAAGGAGGTGGCATCTGTCAGATGAGGAATAAAACCAACCCTTGGAAACTCCAGGGTGTTTTCTCCATGTTGTTACACAGTGTTCTACCTAAATAATATTTCTCTTAAATTGTCAAAAAATAGACCAGTATGCACATCAGTAGCTTCAGTACCTTCTGTGTTCAGGAGGTTCATAAATTAATAACAGTCCTATGGGTGCATTAGCTTGTAACACATTTGAGGGTTTAACACTATTCCAGTAAGTATTGTTTAAATCAGGAGTATATAGAAGGCAAAAATCTTTCTTTTCTTGTATAACAAAAAGTGATTGAGCTAGGTTTAACTAATATGCTAGTAAACCCCAGCCAAAATTTCTCTTGTATGGTCAAGACAATATCCAAGGAGTTGGATTTTAAAATGTGACTCCTAACCGAGCTGCTGTGAACAAATGGCATTAACAGGCAAAGGGGCTTATTTTGGCTGTATTTAGTAGTGAGTGTGTGTTAAAAATGTGAATGGCCAAAACATATCCCCAAGTGACTGTCACATTACTCTCCAGTTAGCTTCAAATGCTGCGGGTTTTAAGAAGCACTTTTTTCTTGTTTTGCTAGAAAATATTTTGGTTTCTTGATGTGTTCTGCCAAAGAGAGATGGATATTTTTGGTTTTGCTCCAGCCCCATGGACTTCCTGCTGCACTCTTCTGTCTTCCATTCCCTATGGCCTTGACGGTGTGGGGATCAGTGGTTGCAGTGAAGAGGCAGGGGGTCACAGGCAGCACAGAGGAGAAGCAGTCCCTACAGCCACTCAGATCTTTCCCTTCTCTAGGAAGTGTTGCTGTTGGGAGCTGGGGAGACAAGAAGGGCAGAAGTCAGCTGGGGAAATGGCTGAAGTTTGTTTGGCCTCCCTGCCTCTGCTCCCTCCCCACTGGTGACTCCATATGCTAGCTTGGAAAAGCTTTGCACAGTGATGGGCACAGAACCACAGAGTGGGCAGCTGTAGGGGCAGCCTCTCTGGAAGGGAGCAGTATCCTCTGCATGAACCAACAGGGAAAAGAAGAAAGGTCCTCCTCCATACCATGTACATTTTTCAGTATGTTTCTGAAGTCCACACTTCCAAGAAGTGGCTTATTTTAGCTCAAAAGCTGCAATAGAGACACAAAGACAGTCAAGTGATATAAAATCAAATTAACACATGGCAAAGGTGTTTCTGGTTTTAATTCAAATTTTTTTAAAGATTGTCAGTTCTGCTGCACAAATACAATGAGCTGTGAGATTTAAAATACCTTAATGGGCAAAATCTGTTTGAGGCAGATTCGTCTCACTTTTATTTGCTTATCTGAGCCTGATGAGTCCAGTGGAAATAATGCTCTGGACATCAATCCAAAGTTTCTCCTGATGCCTCTGTGACATTGATAGATTCTTGCATAGCTTCCAAACTGTAGTCTGATGGTCATATTGTGGATAATACACCTTTAACCCTACCTCTGCAGAAGGAGGTGGCATTATTCATTATTACTTGTCTCTATCCAGTCCGAGTTCACGGTGATAAATCTAGCTTATAAGCCACTTACAAAGATGGGTGTGGTGTGCTGATAGCATTCATGATTAAGTGCTTTCCTGTGTCAAATATAGCCTGTAATATACTACAAACAGGCAGTCGATTTTTTATACAAACTGATCTGGCTGCTATCAGACTCTGACATTTTATACTAATACCTAAAATAAATCTAGAAACAGGAAAGAAAGTACAAAATTATTGTTTTAAGCTAACTGTGAGGGCTTATCTTCAAAGTGACAGAGTTTCTATTGTATTTAAAGAAACTGGTCAGTATACTGGCATAAAGGTTAGAAGTACGCATGAAGCTGGAGTTAAGTTCCAGCCTTAGTTTTCACTTTTGATATCGACCCTCTAAGATGCTTTTTTTGTTCCAACTTAAGGATTTAAAAATACTTTTGCTTTATTTTTTTCCAAGCTTGCCAACTTTGCATTAAAATGTACTCCTATTGAAATCACTGGGAGTTTTGCCATGCATTGTAAAAGGTCTGGGATGTGGGAGCATGTACTAAAATCTGTGATTTGTTGGACTACTTGGACAAGAGCTAGAGATATGTGAGCTAACATCATCAGTCTTTTCTTTCTACATCTTATCTCAGGTAACTTTTGCATGCCTTTTAGATCCCTGGTTTAATGGCTAAAAAATTGCCAAAAGCTGGGTCCCCTTGAAAATTAGGAAGACAATTTTCTATCTGAAAGTGCTCACCTTAATGTATTTTAAAGAGTTGGCACTTCATTGTATATATGGACTAGTTAGACGCATGAGCCAAAATCAAGCTGAAAACAAAATTGATTAAGTATAAAATATTTTAATGAAGGTCATTAAATGATCATCTGCTAAACAGAGGGCACATTTCACAGTCATATGTGAGATTTGGACCATCTTGAGGCTATTGTCACTGCCAGGCTCTTTCCATGAGCCTGACTGAAACTGAGCTTCTCAGTCATCTGTGCAACACACACCCATGGTCGCACTAGGCTTGGCTCCAGATGTGGCATGCTAAGGGAAAGGTGGATCACACTTACACTGTGATGTGATCTGAGCTTCCTTTCCTACAGGCTGGACAGATTAGGTGTGATATCAAAGACCCTGGGAGATTTCTTGAGTCTAGCTCATCATAAGCACAATATAGGGGTTTGGAGTTTGAGCTCCACCTGTGCAAAAAGGCAATGGGATTCTGAATGAGGACCAGGAGAATGGAGTTTCCCATGGTGAGCCTGTTCTCAGGCCTGATGATAACTTCATAGCATAGATTCTTTTGTCATTTTGCCTAGAAGTGAAAATTACTAATTGTGACATGTCAGTGTCAAATACTGAATATAAGGAAATGTGACACTAACAAAAAATGACGGAGAGATAAAAATTAGGAGCTTCTTTGAAATATGAAAATTTGGGGTCTTGAAAGAATGGAGTGACACACTGCTCGTGAAACATGTAGGATCCTAAAAAGTCTCTTGAATTTATACATAATGATATTTTCTTATTAGTGTTACTGTGTAACAGGTAACACTAATGAGAGTAAGGTAACACTTATTTTAACACTAATAACTAACAGGTAACTCAGGTGGTTTGGTACCTGTGTTGTAACTCTTCTCATAGGCCATAAACTTAGGAAACTTAAGCAGGGAACAACTCAAACACAAGAGAAATCACATTATTTGAATTGCTTGCATGTGCAATGTTACTGACTGGCTTGCAAATCCTTGCATAGAGGAAGAAAATCCAAACTCTGACACTTTTTTGGAAGCTTGATTAGTGTTTTGGGTGAATATTATAAAAAAAATATTTATGCCTCCAAATGACTAGTCTGAAAATCAAACTCAATTTCTTTTTAATTAGTATAAAATTTTTGAGTCAATAGACATATGTGGGATTGTATGTGTGGGGTGAGTGGGATTGTATGTGTGGGGTGAGTGGGTGATGAAGGAATAAAACTTTTTTAGGGCACATGTGAGAACATTTTTTTTACTAGAAATTAGACCATGCATTCCACCAGTTTAATTACCCAACACATAAAATGCTGTCTACAGCCTTTAACTTCCTGAAGTCATCTGAATAATTAAAATAATTTTTAGTTAATAGAGAGAGAAATACTTTTAGTGCAAGTCTATTTTTTCCTTCTTGCTGACCAGTGTTCTAATTGAGGTTAGAAGTGGGATTTGTATCTCACTGGTCATTTTACTAGAGCAACACTTCTTTCCTCAAAGGTAGAAATTATTTCCCAAGAAATTATATTAAACAATATTAAAATGATTGTAAAAAACACATTCCTGTTTCTGGAGCATGGAAGTTTGGCAAGTTCTTTTAATAGGCTCTGTTTAACACACTGTGATGGCAAGGGGTGAGGCAAAATTGAAGGAAAAAATGCATGACTGACAGCACCCCACCCAGATAAGGCCCCTGCTTAGAGAAACTCGGGAATGTCTCAATGCAAGTGCTGTGCCAGGAACACACGCTCCACTGCATCCAGGAGTGATTTTCAATCACCCAGCTCTTAAAGAGGTCAGCAGTAGCAGCAGCCTGCAGGCTTGTTCTCTCCTCTCAACACAGGAAAGACTCTTGCCCCTCCTCAATCTGATTTAGCTCCTTTTTCTTGCAACCTCTACCTTATTTATAGAATCACAGAATAATTTAGATTGGAAAGGACCCCTGAAGGTCATCCAGTCCCACCCTTTGCTCTTGACAAGGCTGATTTAAAAGCCAGATGAGGTTATTCATGGCCTTGCCCCATCAGGTTTTGAAAGTATCTGAGGGTGGAGATTCCCCCACCTCTCTAACTGGGTTAAACCACTCTTACCACAATTTTTTTTCTTCTTATCCATGCTGAAAATTTCCCTGGATGGAAGTTGTGAGCGTTGCCTATTGCCCTTTGGCTGCACATCTCTGAGACAAGCCTGACTCCCTCTTGTCCTTTAAGCAGCTGAAGATCAGAGTCATATTGTTCTCCACCCCCAGCTTTTCCTTCTACAGAACAGCAACCTCGGTTTCCTCAGCCCTCCTTGCACATCATGCCCCACAGCCTTGGTGCTCCTCCCCTTGTCTTGGTCTAAGATGTTAATGCCTTTTACTGGGAAGCCCAAGAGTGGAGATGACAGAACACTCCAGTTGTGGCCTCACTGGAAGGGAACAGCTGTTGGCTGCTCTCTGCTGAGGCAGCCTGGTGTGTTTAGCTTTCCTTGCCTCAAGGGCGCACTGCTGACTCATCTTCAGCAAGATCTCCAGCTCAGGTCCTGCTCTGCAGAGCTGCTTGCCCTCCCAGGCAATCTCCAGTTTGCATTGCTGCAGGGGCTTCTGTCCCATGTCAAGGACCACATAAACTTCATCTGTTCTGATGAACTTTATGAAGTTTCTGTCAGCCAGAAAGGACATAGGGTGTATATCAGCAAATCCATCATCCTTTCCTTCACAAGAAGATCTTTCCTGTCTGTGAGTTTTAACTTTCTGACTTGTCAGAAGCCCATGGACAAGTAACTAGCTTGCACCCCTTAAATTTGGCTCTGCACCACAGAATTTCTGTGCTTTATAGCACTTTTTACTGCCTATATATAGGCTCAGATAGGATTTATCAGGTCCCTGATATGGCTAGGGGCTATATGATATGATGAGGCTAGGTCTAACTCTCTGAGATGAGCACACTACCCTGTGTTAAGCCAAAAAGCAGCAGAAAGGACTGCAAATGAATGTATCACTGGCCAAAATGGAGAAAAAAAGCAATGAACAGAAAGGACTCAAACCTAATTAAGCTATTTTCAAACATCTGGAGAAAAGTATTCAATGGTTAGGGAAAATTTACAAAGGAAATACAAAAAAAGAAAAATCCAACCAAAACCTGAGAAATATCATATAAGAATTGGTATATAAGAAATTAGGATATGAGACATTGCCACCAGAAGATATAAGTTAGTTCACCCTGACCTTTCTTCTATGAAAATGTCAGTGTCTCATGCCTGGAAATGTTCAAGGCCAAGTTGGATGGGGCTTTGAGTAACCTGGTCTGGGTGAGGGTGTCCCTGTCCATGGCAGGGGAAGTTGGAACTAGAAGATGTTGAAAGTGCCTTTCAATACAAACCATTCTATGATTCTTTGTTACTATGAAATATTTCATAAGCAGGAACCCATTTCAACCCTTGAAAATCAGAAAGAGTGTAATAGCAGCTTTTTTTCCTAATGGAAAACAAGACAAATCTCTTGACACATGTGCACGAGAAATTAAGAAACATTCATTATCTGGGAGTATGTTCTTTTTATCACAAGTGACAGAAAAAGAACCTCAGAGGACTGAATTTTATTTTGAATTCCATGTCTCTTATTCTGGTGATAGTATTCAGGAGAATGCTAAAGGAGTCTATTGAGAAGGCCAGACTTTGAGGAAAACCAGGACATTTGCACACCTGATGGAAATTCTGCCAGGCTTGTCCCTGGCCAATAGATAGTAGTTAGCCACAGAATGTGTATCAAACAGCTGCATGTATAGTACACAATCTCTTAAAAACTTAATTTAGGTCCTAAACTTTTAAGCAAATCCTGTATAATTTGTGTTAAACTCTTAGATTTTCACTTGAAATCCCAAGTTGGTCCCTTGCTGCCTCTTCACATGTGATTATGTTTATTTTCTATGCAGTATTCTCAAAAAATATTTGAGATTTTTTTGAAGACTTTAAAAAAAGCTAGATTGTCATCTCTTGTGTCAGCAATGCACGATCACTATCTTAATTAGAAAAGGACTGATAATCATACTCATACCTGTGAGAGCTTTTCTGTAGAATTCACCTGGGACATATTCAGTGTCTAAATTATAACTAAATTTTCAAATAAGAGAGGAGAGCAAAGATGCAATTCCTCCATCATAATTATATGAATGACTGTATGTTCATCCTGCAGAATAGAAATACCTTGGAGCAGGAGATAACCATGGGAAGAGCAGCAAACCCAGATGTCCTTTGTTCATGATGCTGTGAGGAGGAAAGTTGAGAAAGCCTCAGTGCCTGGCTCATGGCAGACCACCATGTCATCGACTTCAGAGTGAAATTGAAAATGCAGCTTCTGACAGCAGCAAAGATGGCCAAAGGCATTGACAAAGCTCAGGGGTCAGACTCAGAGGTGACAGACTGATCTAATTTCTGAGATTTGACAAAAACAGCACATCTGGTTTAAAAAACAAAACAAAAAAACTTAAGTGGAGAAAAAAAGATGGCTTGGAGAGTCTGAAAAGCCTTTGCCAGACACTCTCACTCAGCAATGCAGTTCTCACTGTTCTGGATCACTTCTTTACTCTTTATCTTGAGTAAAGCTCTTTGTAATTAAGTTAATACTGATTTAATCATGACAATCATAGCTGGTAGATATCCAAGGAAATAATAACAAAAATTAAGCAGTGTGCAGATCACATCTATGACAAGAGATTGAGGAATAAAAGAATATTGTAGAGGCAGGCCATACTTCAGTTTCTTTTTGAAACTACTGTTGAAAACAAAACCAAACAACCAGAAAGCTGGGGCTGCCTCTTCTGCAAGATTACACACGATTTGTGTCATATACTTGGACTAGTTTGTTAACACAATCCCATGAAGTGTTGAGGGTTTGACAGCCACGTTAATACATAGAAATTTGGCTGAGAGATTGTAGGAGACGAGCTCATTGTGTTTTAGGTCATTTGTGTTCATTAGCAAGTGCAAAGTCATCAAAGACATGTTTGCCTTCTGCTAAGTGGAGCTGCAGCTCTCTCACCTGGACTCAGCATCATTCAGATATACAGCAAGGTTGTCCCATCTAACACCTCATTTTTTAAAGAAAATGGGTTGGGATCATGAGGCATTAGGCACAGCTCTACTGTTTCCTCAGGTTTCTAATTACCTGGCAAGCTGTCTGCCCCACAGTAGCAGTGGATTGGAGGAGTCTTGGGGGCAGGTGGTGGAGTCATTACCTGCAGTGCCAGTACAATACTTCATCAGGCTTAGTTCTCCATCCTTAGACTGTAGCTTGCTTAGATAAGGTAGCTAGTGCTAGCAGAGGAAAACCCTTTAGCATGATTCATGTGTTACCTGAAACAATGTCACAGCACAGTTTCAGATTAGAAAATGTAATTACCCTGATCAGTTGTTTACAAAGAAATTGTTTGAAGCTTTCCAAAGACATTGTTTGCCATCAGGGCAGTATCACTTCCATTGTGTGTTTTGTGTACTGGCCTGATAGATAATGATGGGAGCTCCCAGAAAATGACTCTCCCTCAGACCATCAAAGTTTTTGCAGTATTTGTAACCCAGCTACAGGGTCTCATGCAAGATGCAAAATGTCACAGTCTTTAAATCTGTGACTATTAAGCTCATTATGTTTTAATTTGAAAATTGGACACTCAGTTTTCAAAGACTTATGACCTTATCCTGAACACAGTGAATTCATTGGAAGTTTTGTCCTTGTCTTCATTTGGAACATGATAAAGTTCTTGTGATGTAATGCTTGATCTCCAAGTAATGGATTCAAGAAATAACTAGATCTGAGTAGTTATTGAGATCACTTGGATCTAATCAGATAAAAACTCTAAAATTTTTAAGGAAAGAATGAGAGTGCAAGAAATTCAGATCCATTGAATGCCACAGGAAGATATAGAGGAGAGCATTTCTGTGCTGACAAAATTTAAATCACAGTCAGAACCATTCTAAGCTGGCCCAAGCTGGAAAATCTATGGCTGACTTGCAGAGCTGAGCAGCTCTGAAAGACTGCCATTTAATTTTAAATTGCAGTTCAAAACTGGCACTGAGCTTTCATGTTACTTCACCCTGGGGTCAATATAAGAGTTAAATCTCTCTTATATTATAATCTGGAAGTAAAATTGGTTTGGAAATAATTGAATGCTGGGGATTGCTATGTGTGAACACAGGTTCAATTTTTTTTCTTTTTTTCCTTTATATTAATATAAGGCTGCTGGGAGTAGGTATAGGGGGAATTGACAGTAATTCTGTTACACTGATTTTCTGGAATGGGAAAGTTTTCTAAATTGGAGGAGCTTTGTAAAATAATTAACCAAACACAGTAACAAGGGCAGTAGAGCACAAAGGTGAAGAAAACATTCTTAATCTTAATTGCGCTTTAACATGGCTTATTTCACAACTATGTGGCCACATTCTGCACTGACACACAGTACTTTAGAGACGTGCATTTTGAACTTCATTCTATCCCTATGTAGACCAGACTGTGGCTGCCTTTGTCTCTGAGGATGCTTGAAAACAGCAAGGTTTTGCCGTTAGCACACGCAAGATTTTGTAATATTTAATTCACTAGTTTTCAGCTACTATAGAGGAGTGTCAGGTGTGTGTAAAATGCATAGGTTTTGATTGAAGGGATAATTTTATTGTGAAAGGTATACTGAATGCAGCATGCGCTGCTTAGAAACCCAGAGGAGCTGAGTAAGCTCAAACTGCCAGCAATCTGGTTTGCTATCCAGTGACAAAAGGAGATTGCACTGTTTCCTCTTATGCTATGGTGCTGGTGGCTAATTACATGCCCTGCATCAGTATGACGTGACACAAAGATGTAGCAGGGATTCATATTTGTAAAGTCTAGGATTCAAACCTGAAAACAGCTAGTCTGGGAGACAGGTCCAGAGAAATCTTTCTGTATGGTGTTTATTGACTATTACTTTTCAAGGGTGAGAGAGATTTATAGTAATCTTTCACCTTTGTCAGCAAAAGAAGGAGTAGTTTCAGTTATCTTTGAAACCCAGCAGACTCCTTGTTCCTGTGCAGAGGTCTAGCTACAGAGCTGCCAGAGCCACAAAGACATTCCCCTGACAACCATAAGCAGTGGTTTCAAAGATCTCCTCCCCTTACACACACCCTTTACCCCTGCTTCACTTTGCCTTCCTCCTCCTCCTGCAGCCTGCTCCCAATGGGTTCATTGCTGGAGACTGTGCCAGAAAGAAAATGCAGATCCTTATTTTAATCACCCTTAATGTCTGGGAGAGCTACCCATACCCCACCATTACCAGTTGTGTCAGAGATCTGCCCCATGAGCCCTGCTCCTGTTTGCATTAATGACAGTTAAATGTTGGCTGCGATTCATGACACTGGTTTTGCAAACCCAGAGCGAGGTCTCACCTTCTCCTCAGTAAGGGTGTGCAGATCTCTCAGCCAGCGCTCCTGCACCATGATGCCACTCCGATGTTGATTCTGTCATCAGCCTTCCACTCATTTTTGGTAATCAGATCACAGCATTTTCACATGCTAAGGTTATCAGTAGGGATGCATTTCTTGTCTCCCTTTGCTCGTGACAGCATTGCATAAAGCCACTTCCTACACGCGGCATAATGAACCGGAATTTCTCCTCCTACAGAAGGCCATATCCTCCCTCCAGCTGCACACATAGTGTCAGAACTTGTAAATGCAGGCTAGCCCATGGCCTCACACAGTCCTATTACTCCTGGTCTCTGATGAAAATAGTCATCCAGATGGAATCATTCGTGAAATCCAGATTTTGTTTCTCATGCGTGCAGTAGCTTTCCAGTATTCCAAAAAGAAGATTTCTTTGGAAGGGGACAGGATAAAATTCTTGAATAATTGAACCCATTGATCTGAGATATTTCTCCCATTCCCAGAGCAGCATAGAGACAGCCAATAGACCACATACAGGTATGAGTGTAGCAGGAATATCCAAGTAGTTGCAGCACTGGAAGACACTGAAAATGTGAAGGGGTCTGAAAAACTGGTATTTAATGCACTGATCTTTGGAGCCTTCACAATGAGCATTGTTAGATATAGGATCTGCTAAACAATGAGTCCTTGATAGGACATAATACCTATTCAGAAGCTCAGCTTTGCACACTTGCTCTTAAAACATCCTTAGCTCAACTTAAATTTACCTTTGTTACACACAATGCACATGTGACAGACGGTTGCATTCATTCATCTACTTTATTTAGATCTTTGACAGGCTTACCTACTCTCTGGTGTAAAGCTGGGATTCTTATGGGTTCCTGAATCAATGTTATTGCTAATTAGTACCTTTTGAAATTGTCACTGTCAGATGCTTCAGGTGACTTTGAAATAATATTGAAGTAAAGTTAGAATCCTGGAGGTCTGTGAGTGAAACCTAATTCTGCTTAATTGCCTTCTGTGCTTACCATATATTCCCTGCTTGGACAGTTCCTCCTTTTGAATAAGAAATGTAATTTCCAGCACACACTGTACTTCATTTACCAGCCAGTAAAGACCCAAAAGTACTTCTTGTTTTTAGCAATCAGTTGAGCACCTCCTATTACCTCAGGCTGGCAGCCAAGCTGGCAGGTCTGGGAAAGGTATGACAATCCAGGATACAGTATTCTGACTGTACATAATGTACTCTGCCAGCCAAGCAGAGGCTTTCCACAGTGAGAGGTATTCCTCTAGCATGACAGTAAATGATAGGGACAAAAAAATGATGACGTTTTTCCCCAGAATCACTGTGTTCCACTTTAGTTTCTTAACCAGGAACTGACTTGTAAAGCATTGCTTTTATAAGCTTGCCTGCTCTTTCAAATTTCAAAGGGCTGGTGGCTCCTACAAACACCTGAACAAAAGTGATCATTTGAAAATATGTAAAGGTTTAAAATATCATAAATTGGAAAAAGGAAGTTTCAGAGCTTCAAAAATATGCTTGTGCATTTTTTCAGCAGATTTTAGAAGAGTTGTTAACTATTAGAAAAAAAAATTTGAAAATAGTGGTGATTGTATAAAATGTGTGCTTAAGTTATAGCTGTTTATGGCAGTTTCTGGAGACTCAATTGAAAAAATATTTTCTGGAGGAAGTGTGACATGCTGTAGTTCCAAAGAGTAAATCCATAGTGTGGCCAGACAGTCCCTTGTGGCAGTTAAAGTTTTAATTAGAGGTAAACACTACTTAGCTCATCTGATACAAACCCTTCCCAGGAGCTAAGCAGTTCACGATTCAGATTTCTGTCTGCCACTGTAAAGTGCAGTGTTAATGGGGTAAAGAAGGAGGAGAAGAAAAGAAGGACTACTGAACATGCAAGGTCATTCTTGTCCTTTGGACAAGCCTGTTCTTGCTTCCCTAAGAAGACAGTTTGCATATCAGTTGAAGCAGGAATGTCAAGCAAATCTTTCAAGGAGGGGGACTTATGAAGAAGAAGAAGAAGTAATTGCTGGTGTGATTGGCCAAGTGACCATCAGAATGATCTGAAAAGCTCTTCATGATGATTGTGATTTTGATCAAGTACAAGGGTGAGGAAGAAGTAATGCATTTGCCTGTTCCTTGTTTAACAATAAAAGAATAGATGGAAATTAAAAGTAGAAGCTGTAGAATCTCCTGGAAGCAAATTTATTACCTTTAAGATATATGGAAATGAGAATCTTAGCTCAAAATTCGAGCAGAAGAGATTTCACTGAAGGCTCCTGGCAGCCTACTCATTGCTCACATTCACTGCTAATTTAGGTGCTGTGGTAGGGAGACTAGCACAAATTTTACAGCTGTTGCTAGTGCTTTCATAACTCCCACTTATCCATCTCCTTCTGCAATGTTTTAAAATGACATAGGATATTTATGGTGTTGATAGTGAAAAATATAAGCCTGCCTTTTAAACGGCTTTTCTGTCACCAGGAAGCCTTATTATCTGTGATTGAAGAGGGTGAAAATCACTGCCATGTAAATAAGGTGCTTGGCGAGGTGGCAGACGAAGGGGCTGTGGATTGACATGCACAGCTACCAAGGGGGAGCCAGCGTCAGACACCCTGGCTTGTCGGCTTTGCTTGGAAGGCTCAAAATCAACGAGTCATAGAATCACAGAATCGTGCGAGTCCTCTTAAAAACCTCACAGGAAAGTCCACCACTAAACCATGTCCCTAAGAGCCACATTTACATGTCTCTTAAGCACGTCTAGGGATGGTGCCTCAACCACTTCCCTGGGCAGCCTGTGCCAGTGTTTGGCAATCCCTTCTGTGAATAAATGTTTCTTAGTATCCAAGCTAAACCTCCTCTGGTGCAGCCTGAGGCCATTTCCTCTTATCCTGTCTCTTGCTATTTGGGAAAAGAAGCTTAGATCCTCTTCTCTACGACCTCCTTTCAGGTATCTATAGAGAGCAATGAGGTCATGGTCTGTTCCCCCCCACAACATTCCCCCAGCCTCTTTCCTCCAGGCTAAACAACCCCAGCTCCCTCAGGTTCTCCCTATTGGACATTTTTCTCCAGACCTATGATGAGCTTAATTACAACGGGCTTGTTTCTCTTTGGACTCTGGCCACTTCTTTGTCCAAATCTAGGAGATTATTCTAGAAAATTAGAACATCTTTTCTGCCAAATACTCATGTATCTTAAATGTCATTCTTACCTCTTTGTAGGAAGAATACTATTTCATCTGATTAAGGATGAAGCTAAGTGCTAATGTCTGTTTATTTTTAGAGACTAAGTTAGCTGCATTAGAATTTTTCTTTTGTTTGCTTAGTTTACACAGTGTTTGCAGGCCTGGCTTTCTAAAGGTTCAGGAGGAGAATTACTGAGGCTTTGAGCATAAATCTCAGCTGCTCTCTGTGCAGAGCTTTACCAGCTCTGTGGCACCTACTCACAAGGGTGCCTTTATTATCATTTCACTCATCTTTGCCTTCCAGTTTCCTGGTGCAAACTGGAAAAGAGGGAGCCAGAACTCAGCTGTGCCTGGATTTACAATACTTTCACACTGCACTGGATATTAAAGGCAACTGGAAAAAAGTCTGTTTAGATTATTAGAGCACAAGTCCATATAAACAACAACTTATCAGATATCTGTATTGTAAAAGAATCACTTGGTAGTACTGAGGAATATCACTAGCGACACATATTTCACATGCTTTATGACTCATTGTTTTTCAGCTGTCATATTTTAAACAAAACCTTAAGTATTTTGAATCATTTCTTCATCAAAACTGCAAAAGTTTTGGGGAATTCTTTGGTTGAAAATTCTAATGCAGGCGTATATTATTTTTTAGGGATAGTTAAATAATTTTCTTATACACTGAGTTAAATAGAACTGGATGAATTATGGCTACAGCATCCTTTGCAAATCTGAGTACCTCGCAGTGTTCTGTTAATTATCTCACCACTGATTAGAAAATCAAGGGTCTTCTCCTGTGTCACTTAATTTTACTGCTGTGTGGCATAGGGAAACCTGTCCATGGTTGCTCAAGTCCTTTGCAACAGAAACACCAGTGTCAGTGTCATAAGTAGTCACTTATGTTCTTGATTATCCCTGATCAAGCTTTCCCAACAGGGAAATCCAAACTTTTCAGACAAAGTCCTTACTTCTGTTCTATGCTTTGACACACCCCTCACCTTATGCCTTATCCAGCTGTCATCCCTGCATGTCTGTGTGTGGCTGCTTATGAATCCTGCTCCTGCACTTCCAGCCTCTCTTGTACCCAGCACTGCCTTCCACTGCCAAAAAATGCTTGTGCCTCCAACAGCTTTGCACCCTCTTCCCAAAGATCCTTGGTGCAACATAGTGGGGACATGCAGACTTAGATAACCAGCTTTATATTTTCCTGGGGCCAGATTACCTTAGAGTACCCAGTCACTGCAGCACCAGGGCTACCAGAGCTGCCTCCAAGATTCCCTGGTGACTGAGCCTCTTGCTTATACCAAAAATTTTACAAGGAGTCATCATTCCCACAGAAATGTGACTCTGACGGTGTGTTTTGATATTCTGACTGTCCTGACCAGCATCCCCTGGGAAAATTGCTGGTCCTTTGTGACCAGGGCAGCTGCTGCTCTGTGGTTTGCCAACACTTAGAAAGGAGAAGCAAGGAAAGGGAAGAAAGAAGTGAAGGGAGGAGCAAATCAGCTGCTGCAAAACCCATGAGGTGAAGCATCCTGTGGCCTAATTCACGCAGCTACTCCACCATGCATCAGCATTGTGTGATGACAGTGCTGCAGAGCTGAAGAGGAGGAGAGAACTGGTGGTCCTGAGAGGAGGGGAAGAGAAACAGGAAACTAAGAATGGAAGTTAGGGGAGAGGCAAAATCAAGGTGGAAATGTTTCACTTCTGCAATCCATGGTCTTATTCAGTTCTCCTCATAAAAAACTCTGTCCCATTTTGAGAACTATTTCTGCACTGGGGAATGAAAAGCAAGACTGGTACCATAAGGATAAGTGCCAGGACAGGCAGAGGCAACTGGGTTCTTGTTAGTGAGTCATTATTGTACGGTCAAGGCCCACATTTTGTCTGAGGAGAGTTTTCTTTCAGAGTAGAAGGCAAAGAAGAGATGGATTTATTACTGGACTTGCAAAAAATGCAAAGCTAAGAAAAGTGTTAAGAGAGACTAACATTAATTACTCTACACTTGGTTCTGTTATTGCTAGAAATCTCTATGGCACAATTAATACTGAAGTATTAGAGTGAGGGGTAGGGCCCAGGATACTGTGGCCTTTTACTAATTGTTTGGTTCTGGCTTTGGTTCTGGTTTTGGTTCTGGTTTTGGGTTTTTTGCTGGATCATATAAAAACCACATGGTTTCTAATTATAAATTTAGACAGTAAATTGTGGAAATGTATGCAGGTCAATAGGCAAACTGCTGTCTCAGTCCTAACGTAAATATATTTTGGGTAGTTTTATATTTGCATCTAAGGTGAATGTAGCCTGTCTCTGTAGGATCCTAAAACCTGCTTATATTTTAATTCTTACTATCCTTGATTTTCCTCTTCAATTCTATGCTTAACTTAGGATTGTGACTTTATTGACATCATCCGCATTAAGAAATTTAGAGCCTTTTGCTACTGCTTTCAGCCTTTGCTGGGCTTTGCTTACCACCTTCTGCTTCAGCCAGTTCTAGCCCCACTTTTATAGCTCATTAGGCCCAACCCTGTCAGTGCTGGTTGTTTCAACACCAGTCTGCATCTTATCCATTTCAGGCATCTCTCTGGGTCCCTGCCCTCATCATAGACCTCCAGGTATTGTAAAATTCAGTGATAAAGCAATCTTTTAATCTCTTGTGCCCAGCTCTAACTGTACAGTAAGGTACAGCACAGCAAACTTGTTTCTGCCAGAGCTCAGCACTCATTCACCTTTTTTTGGCTTAGTCTTCATCCTACTCTGTGCTGTGACTCTGCATGTCTGGTACTAAAATCAGGCCTGTCCTGGGCACAAACTCTAACCTCAAGCTGCTGCTGTAGCTGGATTATGTTTATAAAGATGATAGCAGATTTAGCAGACCTATAAGATTTGAAGTATGCATTTTGTATCATTGTTTATGCTGCAAGCCACACAAAGGCACTCTGCTATGATTATGCCTTAATCCCGTGCCACAAAGGCAAAGACCATTCACTGCTGGGTCCCACAAGCCCACAGTACTAAAATGAAAGTTCAGTCTGACAAGTGAGAATAACTTAAGGCATGTTTTAAAATATAAAATTTTAAAATCTTGGGTTCAAGGTAGGGCTTGGTAAACTTTCTCACAATGTGGAATATGTGTGTTTGTGCTAGATCTTGTTAAGAGTCACAGCTCCTCTAGGTACTGACAGGTGAAGTTTTCTTCTTGTGAATAGATGTTGTAGGGCCATCATTAAATTACGGTTACTTTCTATTGTCAGTAAAAGAAAGCTGAAAAAATGAGATTGTTACTGGATGCTGTGTCACTGTTCTCACAGGAAGAATTGGAGTAGACAAGGAACTGAAGAATTTTGTGACAGCCATGAGGTACCCTGGGCTTTGGGTTGGGTTTGGGCTTAGGTTTAAGATGATTCTACCAGTGTCAGCTTTATAGTTAGATAGATAAAGCTCTTAGAGATAAATTGAAGACCAGAACCATTAACATATTTAAAGAACAAATATGTGCTGTTTTTATTTCTGCTGTGGGGAGGATTTCTGAGATTCAAGGAGGTTATGCTGGGGATTGGGATAAGGATTTTGGACAGCCAGAGCTAGATGTATTTCTGAATAATTTAAAATACTGAAATGATGTGGACTTTTGCTAGTCATGAGAAAAGTCTTCTGATTAGTGCTGGGGCAGGTATAAGTCACTGGGATAAGGTTCAAGGTTAGTGTATGCCTAAACACAGCTTTATTCTTCCTTCATTTGCCTGTGGACAACAGCACATGCGCTTCCTGTTTGTGACTTTTCTAAAAATGAGTTTGAGCGGGAACAGTTTGGGTTTGAAGGGTCCTCAGGTTCTGAGGAAACTGGAGTCTTTCTTTGAACGATGTGGTTCTGCTCCCTTTCATCTGGAATTTGAAAATGTTAATTATGGAATGGGAAAATATCTAGAATGCAGTGCCCTGCTTAAATGCTTGGTTTTGACTTTTAAAGAGTAAGTGTTACAGCAGAGCTGTATCTGTCTTTCCTGGTCCCTGTTTAAGCTGTGCTTATTTTGTTAGAAAACAGCTTAATTGCTCAGGGTGAAGAGTTAAAGTTTATTTTTATGCTGCTCTGTTTTTAGCTTCATATTGACATAACTGGCTAGTAGTGGAAGCCCCTTTGTATGAAACATCCCTTATCGTATTTGTCCCTCGAGCATATTCTGTGCCAAGTCATCACTCCTAATAGGCTGGTTGACTTTCTGGACAGAGGAAACATCTTGATAAGTTTGCTAAATATGTTATGTCAGAGAAAGTGCATCGCAGATATTTTATCATCTCAGCTCTGAAGTGCCTAATTCCCTAAGCTCACCTGTTGAGCTGCCTGTTATTCACAGCATCTGATTATCCAACTGTGTGCACTTGGGCTGCCATTTTTTTCAGAGACACTTACGCAGTGGCGTTTTGCAATGACGTAAATTCTTTTCCTGTCTGACCTAGAAGACTTCGGTGACTCAATGTTGGCTAAGCAGCCTTAAAGATTAAATCGAGGACACTAGCTTAATTACTTTAACAGTTCCTTTAAAGGATTTCCCAAGAATGAGAATCATGACAAATTGTAGCTTAGGGGATTTTAGTAATTCCTGAAACTGAAGCTAGTGATGCAACCCAAGATATGCTCTGCGTTCCTGTTGATATGTTGAGGATTTTAAAAAGAATAAACAGCATTAGAAAGACTGTTGTGATGCAAATCCTAAGTGCATGAATTTGTGAAATAAACTAGTCCAGATCTTACCTAAGTGAGATTGCAGGATTTGGCCACTGTGGAGTGTTTGCAAAATATATGCTCTTATGTCTAGTTATAGCAATTTGTGAAAAATTAAAAATAATTGTCACCGTTAAGTGTTCACACTTGGAATTTAAAATTATCTTCAGATCTTATTTTTATTTGCAGAACTTGGCCATGCAACTCAGAGAGCCTGTATTTGCAGCTGTTACTAAAATGAATGCTTCTGCTTCTCCTGTTGCTAATAAGCACAAGCCAGATTCTGACTTCTGCTACTCCTGCTCAAATGAGAAGTAAAGCCTGTGACTTTCACCTTAATTCTCAAATATTTTACTGCTTTTAAAAAATACTTGGCATTTGTTATACCTGAGCAAAAATATGGTGGGGTTTTTAGATTCTCACAGTAAGACATTCTCTATTGGTGCTACATCATCAAGAAATAGAGTCAAAACTTTCCCTCATTTACAGTGAGGTATTTCCAAAATAACTTTACTACAGTTGGTGAATTTACTCTATATTTATAATGGAGAAAATTTGAGAGATTGTAAGCACTTTAATTTGCAATATGATTGGAAAATGTAATCTATCACAAGTTTGATATTTGTTAATTCTGCATAGTTTCTCACTATTTGCAACTTGCTCCAGCTTGCAGCATCGGAACTGCAGGAGGAAGAGGACCTGCTTTTGGAGACCTGGAGAGAAAGGAGACTGACTAAGTATGAAGGAATTTTGGGGACTTCTATGCAATGCTTGACTTGCTCATCACCTCAGACAAACCTTCTCCTTCCATAGTGAAGTTCTCCTAACTGCAACTGAACTGTTCTTCCTGTAGAACTGCTCTGGGGAAAAAGCTAAGGTAATTTCCTTAAAATACTTTTCCAAAGGTAAATTAGGATTGAGAATAATTAATGATAATTAAAACATAGTATTCCTGAAGGTAGTGAGTCCTCAAATCCAGGGAACTCAGGGTAAGACAAACTGAAAAAGGGTACCACATCCTTGAAGCTGAGGTAGCAAGATCCTCATTCATAAGTTGCAGTCGGGGGAGATATCTGTGAAAGATTTTTAGATTTCTGTGGTTTCTTTTAAAGTAAAAATTTTAAGGTGTTTGACCTTTTATTATTTATAGGTATTATCTGTGCTATTTAAAGTATAGTTTTCTATGATGCAGAGTGACAAACTGAAAGTAGGACACTGGGTGGGAATGCCTGGTCATTAGCTGCATGGTATGTCCATAAAAAGGCAAAGGAAAACTAGTAGCTTTGGCCTCTTTTGCTAAATTTAGTAATTTGAAAGTATTCAATATTGAATTTATGATAACAAATCAGATACCCAAATTATTTACAATGGTTATAAAACCTAGATAGGTATGTTTTAGCTTGGTATCAACCTACCTCTCAAAACTGTCTGAAGAAAAGATATCTTTCACAATCTGTTAGTTCGAAAAGTAGCCCCCCAAATCTATAAAAAGAATGGCTTCTCCTCCCTTAGATGGGGTTCTTTGGCTTGACCAGGTACTTTAAGAATATCCTCAGAAAACCCTAGAGTACTACAAAATACCCAGCTTATTTACCTTTGATAAGAGCAACAAGAAATGCAAAGAGAATTGTTTGCTCTAGGGGAGAAGCAGAGCTGGATGATCTGAAGAGTTTTATAGCCAGCTGTGTGTACGGAGCCTCCTGAATTCCACAGTAGCCCCTTTTGACAAGGACAGAGATTTCTTCTTTCCCAGCACTGAACACTTACTCCTGCTGCCAGTAGCTTCTTTCATCTGCAGCAACCACTTTTGGTCCCCTCAGTCACATTTTTGCGAAAGCATATTATTAAAAGAGTATGGTGATCCCATTAATTCCATTACATCCAGGCATCTTCAGTTTTTTATTGTTTGGGAGTTTTCTGTAGTTAAATTACTTTGAAAGAAATCAGTATGTTAGGGTATAAAATAAGTGCTAAGCTTGAGTTTAACCTGCTTTCAAAGCAATGGCAGGGGCAGAATTTCAAAGATACTGTCCTGAGACTCAAAGGAGTTGCCTTGGACTTCTGTGGGAACAGACGCAGAGGAAAAGAGCACTTTTGAATGGTTTGGTATCCCGGGAGCACACTAAAGTATAAAAACGAACTTTGAGGAAATTGCTATGTCCTGAAACGCAGTCATTATTTCAAAGCAAGTAACATGAAAGAGTTGTAGATGGCTGAGTGCTAGGTCATGAAGGTAACATTCACGTGTCATTTTGGGGGAAAACAGATTCTGTCGGAAAAGATCTTTGCCTTTCTGTCTGACTTCTCATACAGATGTGAGGTATAAACAAAGAGTAATCAAAAGGGACTTAAATCAGGAATAAACTGATATATGACTCTTCATGAAATATTCCTATCTTCACAGCTATTGTGCTCTTTATCTAATTTCCCTGGCTATCTGATCAGAGCTGTTTATTTCACTGTTGAATTATTGCTGAAGTCTGAGACAGCGCTGCTTTAAACAATGGAGCTGGTCAACAGTGTTAGCAATTCATTTCCATAATATCTAGTCCTGTTTGGAGCTGAAAAGGCTGGGCTTGCCCTTGAAGTTTTCTCTCACCCCAGAAAACTTTTGTGGATATGACCAGAAGAGCACTAGGGTTTAATGAAGGCAAGACATATACATTAGGGGGCTTTTGTGTGATGAGTGCACTTGATATTGATTTAGAATATGTATTTTCTGCTACTGGCTATTGCATTTGAATTATAAGGCTACTTGGGTCCTGATCTAGGTAAAGGTGTCTCTGCCCATGTCAAGGGGATTTGACAAGTTTGCTTTCAAACCCTGTGATTTTGTGAACAAAAAGGAGCAACTTCCAACATCAGAGTGCCTTATACCATATTCTAGGCATTTTATTTAATGGTTGTCTCCTGTTTTTAGCTGCAAGGAGTTGGCAAAAAGGAGTTCCAGTGTGAAGTCTCCTTTGTTACTGAGTTGGCCTCCCAAACTCCATCTCCAACTCCTGCGTTTACTTGAAGTTCTAAAGCAGTATTGCCATAGTGACTGGGGTAGGTGCAGATGGAGCTCCCCCTTCCTGACTTTGCAAAGATATGAGTAAGAAACGTCTCTCGTGCATCATATAAATCCTGGACTGTCTGAGGGTTAGGAAATTATTGAAAACATAGCTGTGCTTTTCACTTGCCACATGTCACCCACCAGTGCATGTCTGATGGGGAGGCACCTACACACAAAAGGCTATGACAGAGCTGAGGCTGCATCTCCTTTTTTTGCTTGATTGCACTTATTACATGGCATGAGGCTGAGGCTATTTTTTAAAAACCTGGCAGTTCTGGACAGTATTTCTAGTAATAACTAGCTGGTTCCCCATCACTGCTACTCTGGAACAATACAAGCACTGCTAGTATGTGATCTGGGAATTTAACGTGCTGCAGATGAGGCACATAGCAGACAGCACCAGGGATTGTAGAATAATAGAATAGTTTAAGGAAGGGATCTCCAGGTTCCAACCTACTTGACATGGGCAGGGACACCTTGAACTAGACCAAGACATAGTACAGGCTGCTCTCAGCACTGATCAGCCAAGCCAGGAGATATTGTCAGCAGTTTTCCAGTTTTCTTTAAGTTTGAAACAGGCTATAACAGAGTAGCAGACCCTTGAAAGTGCCTCTGTGTATGTAGGGCTATATGGTACTGCTATTTTTATACTTTATTTTATCAAAGGCAAGCCCACTGTGGTTTTCATGAGAAGTTTAAGTGCAGATGGGCCAAAGCACTCACTGAACACACAGTCACTGCATACTGTGGAGCAAGTGTCAGCTGCTCAGGCCTCTGGAAGCACATTATGGGAATGCTGTTTGCCTTAGCTCACATTCCTGGGCAGTAGAGCAGGCTGTTAATCTGCTATCCCTGCTGAGGGGATGTATGCCACCAGCAGGGAGGTTTCCTCCAAAAGGACCAGCAAACAAACTCCCAGAGAGAGGCCAAGCCCTGCCTGCAAGCTCAGCTCCCTGCCTGCCGTGCCTGGGGAGACCCACTGGGACCTCATTTGTTGTTTTATCTCTGTTGATCTGACACCAAAGGCGGGCTGGGAGGTCCTGTTTCTCAGTTATTCTTAGGGATTTTGGCACCTGCTATAATTATCCCAGTGGTCATTTGCAGGGGGTCTAAATTCAGCATCCTTGTGTATTGTTCTAGAGGGCAGTTTCGGCTGCTTCCCTGGACACATCCAGACCTAGTGAAAATAGAGGGAAATTTTCATTAATGCTATGAGTCTGCAACCTGGTTAAGCTTAGGCTGGTTTCACACCAATTCTTTCTGGAGGAAACTGTCAATTATAACCAGTGCTGATCTGTAACTAGTCTCACATGCTACCTACCCTGTGCTGTGCTCCACCTTTCCTATTTTTGGACAAAAATAAGGTTTTAAATACTAACAGTTAAAGGAGGTTTAACTGGATTTCCTTTGCAGATGGAGAGTCTTAAGTTGGCTTATAATAGTTTATTTTCTAAGTCTTATTCCTCAAAGAAGCCAGCATTTCTGAAGTTTGCATTAAGGATATTTCAATGTGTTCAAATTAAAATAAAATAGGTAGCTCCTGGCTCCTGTTTGCGTGGAAGCAGAGTTATTTCTACATACTGTGAGCTAAGAGAGATGGCACACTACCTATAAAATGACATCTTTGGGAATTACCAAGTAATATCACTTGTTTTTCATCCTGAACATATTACAGTACAAATAGGAAATAAAGTATTATTATTGGCAGTGAGAGACGACAAGCCTTGGGTTTTTGCTTGTACACAAATTGTTTCCATGTTTCATTAGCCTCTGGAGGTATTCTGCTTCTTTCCTCTCCTTTGGGACAAAAAGAGGAACTTGAGCACAAAGTGTAACCCCTTCCACACCATCCTCTCTCAGACTGCAGAAACCCTTGCAGAAATGTAAAGAACTATCGTGATTTATCTGACTGTTGCTTTACTTTATATTCATGCAGGATTTAGAAAAACATCAGGCAGGATGGAGATAATTGTGAGTGAATAATTATAAAGAATAGAAAGGGATAGATGGGTAATTACAAAGCTTCTCTTAGGGACAATATTACTTGTCATTAAATTTGATGGACTGATTTTCTTTAGCATAAACAGGCAAACCTGCCTTCCTAAACACTTAAAGTTACTTCCTAAGAAACATACATTTTGTTTAGGCATAATTAACCCCTCCTTAAAAGAATAAACATCTGGTTGGAATAAAATCCTTGGCCAAATTGCTAAGAGTTACAAGTAGATTACAGAAAGTCAGTCATATAAAATTTTCATTCTCTCTGATTGAGAAACAGAAAAAAATTAACTTATTTGTTATTTTGATTTCAGAGGAGCATGTTAATTCTCTTTTTTTTCAGTAATACTACTTGTTTTGTGATGATTCTTAAGATGAGCTGACCCCAGGACCTTACATATGAGCAGTCAAAAACATTTGAGGAATCTGAACCCGAGTGTAGATCAGTATTCTAAATCTGTCTCCGTTGGGCTGAAACCAAATCAAATTTACTTTTGTTTCAGCTGCAGTGAGTACAACACAACAGCAAAGAAATATAACGCTTCCAAGTGTTTGGCTTTATGCTTATACTTTTGGTTCAATCAATTCTCTGTTCTCTGTCTCTGAAACTGATAAAAATTCTGCCCTAGGCAATTCAGGGACTATCTGACCTAGGGCAAGATTTTCTTGGTCTCAGTATTTAATCTGTGCTCCTCACTGCATCCCTGGTGGATTCCCATCCAGTCTCACCAGGGCACTGGGCGCATTGCAGCCTGGCTCAGTGGGGTTGGTGGGCCATGCTGCTGCCCCTCAAGGACTAGGGGCTGACTTGGAGTGGTGTGGGATGCCATTTGAGGCCCTCACAAGGCCCACATAAAACAGACTCACTGTGGATCAGGACAGTGAGGAGGTCACTTCAACAGTAGTGCCCTAAAGCAATAAGACTTTCACATTGTCTTGATGGCAGAATCCTTATGGTGGATGTCCTCATTCACACAAACATCCAGTCCTTGTAAATCCTGGTAATAGGAAAAGGAAGCATCCTAGAACTGTTGTTTACAGTAATAACCAAAGGCAGAAGTTAAAACAGGCCACAACAAGATAAAAATACACCATAGGACAAATCTGTTGCCATGCTGCCATTGTGTGATGGAGTTTCCATCAGCATTCCCTTGGCAGTGTTGACTTGTGGATAACGTACATATCCCCAGTGCCTGGCAACACCACTGCAAGGGCATGTGTATGTGCGTGCACCGCCTCACACCAGTGCAGTCTGTGCACAAAGATAATTTTTTCCCCCTTCAGGGTCGCAAAGAGCAACTGTACAAAAGACTTTTTTTAATAGAATATGTTCTTATCTTTCGTAAAACATGGACCCACCCGACACTTGGACTGGTCTGTGGGCCCCACCCTTGCCCTTTTGTTTGGAGCCTGGGATCATACGATGAACCGGGTTAGTACATTGCTGTTTATGTTCTTCAAACCTCATCTATTTTGTTTTACGAGAATATATCACACTGCTCCTGACTTACTTGTACAGTAGTAGGTGTATTAGTGGGTAGCAGGGAATGGGGTCCAGAAAGTGGAAGGAGGATGTGACACATCTGTCATGAAATGCCAGTGTTTCCAGACTTGGAGTTGGTGACAGCACAGTGTTGGCATTTTAAAAATTAAAAGGCTGGAGCCTGACCTTATAGTTCTAAAAAATCAGGATCAATTGCCCTGAAATCAGCGTCTCCTCGGAAGTACTAAAATAATGTACATGAAATCAGATTCTTGCCTTTGAGCTCTCAGGTTTTCAAAGAGTCTTTATGTATTGCATAAAGATGGCCTATGACATTTCAGCAGGCACTTGGAACATGTAAATCATGTGTCCTTGGCCTATTTCTGTTGCTTCTTGCTCTGATCCACTCAATTCAGCAGGCAATGCCCAGTTCACAGTGGTGTTGCTTGTGTTGTTTTTTGGAGCCCAAGGTCTGTCACTGACGCTCTAACACAGACTCTGGATGTTGTGCTATTGATCATGTTCTGGTATTTACCACTAGGCACTTTTCCCACAGGACAATGGCCTACTAAATCAATACAGTCAGACGCAGCTGCAGACACATGGGGGCTGATGCAGGGCCTCTGTGGAGCCAGCTGTCACGGAGGAAGACCTGGGAGGAACCTTGTCTCCAGAGATATAACCCCGTCTGTCACAGAGGACAAATCAGCCAACCCTACCACCCTGGTGGAGAGAGGCTTTGTGCTTTGGCTCAGAAAACAGTGGAAGGCAATGAGGTAAGGGATGGCCTTTCTCGCCCTCTGGCCTCTCCTGGGTGGAGCAAAGAGGAGTGAGGAAGGTAAGGCTTTTGCCCAGCTCTGGGAGCAGGGTCCAGCATTATCCCTGACATTGCTGTGTCAAAGCACAGAAGTTGCTGCAGGTCCTCCACTGGGCAAAGGGGGCCAGGTGGAGAACAGTTTGCCCTGGAAAGGAACCTGTTGGATCAGCACTGATGTTCACCTTGGGTTGGTTTTGTCTGCTGGTTTGTGAGTCTTCTTTGTTCCCATCCAAATCACGTTTCAAACAATGTCACAGCACAGTGTGTTAACTGGGATGACAGCTTGGCATGAAAATCCTCTTTAATTCCTGCCACACCTCTTCTGCCACTCAGCTGTGACACTGATCATCACACAGTTTTCCTGAGGGTACATGGGATCCTGGGGTAAGAGGCTGGCTTTGAGGAAGGTGAGACACCCAGAAACTATTGCCCTGAGTACAGATCCAGACCTCAGAAGTAGAGAGTCTTCTGCTGCCGCATATTGGAGCTAGAGCCAAGGGCCCAAGAGACCACTAGCATCCTTGGTTCTAAATTAGTGTGTAGAAGAGGCTGGAGAGTTCCACTGTGTGCCTGCCCTGGGCTTGGTGAAAGCTTTTTGAAGTACATACAGCTTTTATGTACACAAAAGCTTTTTGATGTACACAAAGCATGTTCTACAAAATCCCCAGCCCCTTCTGGTGCTGACACACAATGAAAATGTTTTATATTTTTTAGCCAGATATTGGGCAGCACAGCTGACACTAGATAGTCCTGCAACATCCTACATCCTAAACTTGATCAATTCCTGCATTTAGCCAAAATATCAGATTGGTTTAGAAAATATCAAGATGAAGTACATTAAAATCAGACAACATTAAGACTTGCTCAAAACCTGTCTGTTCCTATCACAAAAGGATTTGTAGAGTAAAATGAAATTATTTATCAGAGAGGTATAAAACCATAAACAAAGTATTGCTGTCAGTCCTGTGGTTACCTGTTTCAGAGGGCAGCTTTTCAACATTTGTTCTACACTTGATTTTGGTCTGGCAGCATAGCCATGTTAATAGTGTGCTTCCAGGTATTCATCTGGGTGGGGTGTAGAGCTGGACACCTTCCAAAATTCTGCTCAGTACTCCATTAATACCCTGAAATCCAACTTATGACTGCTATAAAATGGGGGAGAATAAGTACTGGAAGTGTGGGAAGAGTGAGAGAGAGAGAAACCTCCCCCCTACAATGTTTGACTCTTTTAACCATAATAAAATTCCAAGTGAGGTTTCTGTATCTTGTGTAAACCCAGATTTCATATCATTTTATGACTTAGAATTTGCTACAGCTCAGGTGAATCAGACTCATGCAAGTTGTGATGCTTGCAGGGTAAAACTTTGAGAGTCTTCAGGCATAAATAAAATGAAATCTGATGAAACAAACATAACTTTGAGAATATAGAGCCTGCCATACACAGGTCTTAGTATGTTTATTTATTTAGTCATTCTTCTGATTCTTTCATGTTGTCATGCAGAAATCATCTACATCTGCCTATTATATTGGAGATACAGCCTTTTCATCCCAATGCTTCTATCCTTAATAAGATTACATGAAAACACATTGTGGCTGGAGCAGAAAGACTGGTATTTATTTTGTTAAGGACAAATTTCTGTATATGTACCCTTATTCACATTTTCTTTCTTGCAAGAAATGGCAGTGAGAGACAAGAAGTGTGCCAAAAAATAAACCATCCATTTAGAAAAACACCAGTTATTTGCAGAGCTGAAAAATCAAAAGCCAAACTCTGCCTATTGAGTATGATGTAGGCCAGTGGAACAATTTCCAGACATTGTTAGGGGAGCAGTGTGAAAAGAAAGCCCCTCATCCTAGATCCCATCCATTTGCCAGAACAGATTACTTAACAGGGGTGATAACTGCTGCTAGCCTGGCTGACATGCTAGGGATTACACTGGATATTTGAAGTGGGAACTATACAATCTGAACTAAAGGTGGAAGGCCTATACACTGTAACAAGTGCATGCCCTTGGTACTGTGCACATCAGCATGTCTATAACAGCTGTCTTTTTGCAAAGTGCAGAAGCAGCTTCTTTTCCAGTGCAAAGAAATGGACTTTTTGGACTGCCTGGCAAGAAACATGCACATTGAGTCACAGAGCAGAGGAGATAATATAAGCAGGTAAAATTCATGGGTTTTCTGTGAGGCAGATTGTGACTCTTCTGCTGTTAGTATGCTATAAATGCACTTTCTGTTTAGGATCTGTCCAAATATTCTGAAGAGTAATTTCATTTTTCAGTAACTTTACCACAAGCATTTCTTTACTGCATAGGCAGGTTGATGAGTGTCAAAGTGCTCAGAAATGAGTGCCAGAGGAAGAAGGTCCAAACTTGCTAACAAGCAACACAGATATGTCTTACATATAGGCTTGCTTTTGCAATTTCTTTTCTTACATTTCTGATCATGTTTTCATAATGCTGTGAGAAGTTACATGTGGAATATATTTTTAAAAGGAAAAAATAAGGAAGTCTCAGTATTTTCATGAGTACAGTGTTTGGTTATCTTCCCTTTTTGACACTACAGTTCTTGTGTCACAGAGCTGTCCTTTTTAGCTGTGTTAACCTGATCCTGCTACAATACCATGTACAGATTAAGTCTATCACTAATCACAGACTAAGTACTGGTTTATATTTTGTCACTAAAAATTTGCTTAGCAGTTTGGTCAGAGACAGTTGCTCCATTAGATGGAGAGCAGTCTCATCCACCAGGAGCATGAACCAAGGATTTGAACCAGGAGAATGACTGGGATAAGATTTCAGGGGGGCAGAGCTAGGTAAGTACCAGTTGCTTCTCAGGTAGCACCTTACAGTGAATTGCTCACAGACATGGGTGTGTGATTCGAAATGAATGAGTTAACACATTCAGAGGAGTCACCATCCCTCAGCAGGAAGTTATTATCCTTCAGCTGAGGAACAGGAGCTGTGTGTGTTCTGCTCTATTGTGGTGTTAAGGACAATGGGTTGGTTTAAATCATCTTAAAGCATGCTATTTTGATAACTTGCTTCTGTAGGAGCAAGTTCAGCTTTTGCACCATTTTTTCAAGGAAATCTAGGTTTTTATAACATTTTACCAGGCCTCGTTTGACATGATATATCTCATTGATTATCAGAGGTACTTTGGCTGGCTGGTCTCATTTGGAGGATTGCACCCCAAATTTGAGGCTTTCAAGTGCAGGGTATTTTGAATTAACTTCACAGGCCTAGACAGCTAGATAGAATTTTTTCTTTGAATGGGACTTTTTATTCTTGTATGACTCTAACATAACTGATTTTATCATAAGCAAAAATGTCAATGAAGAAATTTACGTGTGAATAGAATGCAAAAAATATCCTAAAAGTGCTTTCTAGTGAGAAGCATGCAAAACCATGGATTTTGAATAGAGTTTTGCAGATTTATTTAAAATTAAAGAATTCATTTAATTATTATTAAATATGAATTAATAATTACAGTTAGTATTGCTACTAACTGTAGCAATACCTGCTAACATTTGTGTGTCAACACCATGAATTATTTTTTCCCATTCTAAATTTTTTGTTGTTTTAAATATTTTTTTCTTCTTTATCTCACCTTAACTAGTTAATTTCCCTGTGGCAAATCGTATCCCAATTCCTTTGCTCATTCATAGACCTATACAATGACTTAGGATTTTCTGTCTTCTAATCATGACTCATAAAGGCATTCTAATGGCCTCATATTTTCCAGGAGGACTAACTATATAACCAAAACAGTCTTTTCCAGGGCTGCTTTGCTGAATCTAGCATCTGTAGGGAAGAAAAACAATGTCCTTAAAGTGTAAAAAAAGACATGAGACCACCAAATGAACCACATCCATCCATCCATCCATCCATCCATCCATCCATCCATCCATCCATCCATCCATCCATCCATCCATCCATCCATCCATCCATCCATCCATCTGGTATACTTCTGTTTGTGTTGTCCACAAAGAGAGAATTTACAAATATGTCACAGGCTGCAGAAGATGAAAGTTAGAAATCTATTCTCTGTGGTTCCTGCTGAGAATCATAAAGGTTTCATGTAAAAATTAAAAATAAAAAAGGCACTCTTCTGGGTAGAAATGAGATCTTGTTTGAGTGCACAGATTTCTCTTCAGATAAAGGAATCTCTGGTCCTGATTCTAAGAGATGAAATAAGACAACACTGGCCAGCAGGTAACACTTTCAGGCTAGATCTGTACAAATCATTGTGGCCAGTTAATATAAAGTAAAATTTTATATTTGATTTTCCCATCTTAAAATGAAGAGATTGATGGTTGAGAAGACTTCTAGAAATCATCATTTGGGAAGACTCACTTGCATGGCAGATCAGACATGAGTTTACTGGTCTTTAAAAAATGGCAGAATGAATCATATAGCTCAGGTTGTGAGGTGGGGAGGTGACTGAACAATACTGTTCTTTAATTTTCCGAGAAAGCACATACAAGAAATTCTATGTCTGTTGCAGTTACTGCCATACCCGGTGATTTCTATATTGCTGCCTCCTCCCTGTTCTTGTGGGGCACCGAGTTTGACTAAAAGAGATATGCTGACCTCTGCAAAGAACCCTTCAACTCCTGCCTTCAATCTTGCCCTTCCTTGCTGAGATGATGAAGGGTGGTAGTAGTTCTCTCCAGCCTGCAGCTGGAGGGGCAGCACATTTCAGTATCAGTGCCATACAAGTATTGTTATTTTTCCTGTCATGTTTGTTGGGGTACAGCTTTCGGTTTATTTTTCTTGCAGAAAGGCAGGAAAGCCAATCTGGAAAAATACTGCTCACATGTCATCAGTAATTACTTGGCCCTTGTGCCAGGCATTGGCTTGCTGACAGTTTCAAGACGGAGAATGGGTGAGACCCAGCTGCAGCCAACAAGAAGAAAGAGGGAAAAGATCTTAATCTGCCATGGGCTTCACTTGCCCTCCCTTCTTTTCCCCTCCATCTTTTGCTCTCCTTGGGGAGTCACAGCTATTACTTCACACAATAAGCTCTCCCCATTCTTCATAGGACTGCCAGTCCCTGGCGGGTGCAGTTTCTGTCCAGTTTCTTCCACCCATTAAACGGAACATCTAAAGAAATCACTTAGCCTTGGGAGGGAAATGCCTTTTGGGAATAGATGTCTTGCTCCACCTCCAGGAAACAGAAAAGTAATTTAATCTGTAGAGTTTGTGAGAGTAACAACAAGTCTCATGATTCTGCAGATAGTTTTCAATATCTATTTTTAAACTTGGGCAGTTTCTAAAATTACATCTGTAATTCACCTGATATCTTAAAAACCATTTAGGTCATTGCCTGGAAGGCATGAATTGTGTTCAATACAACAGCTCAAAATATGTCAATCTCAAACAAGATATTGGATACAGAAATTAAGAATGCCTAATATTTCTTAGGTGGGAGATATGAGGGGACAGAATGTGATGCATGGAGAGTCACCAGACACAATTCCTCTCCCAGACAGCACTGGAGAAATCCTGAACCAAGGTTTGCAAAGCAGTCACAACATGTGCAAAAAGACTGTCTGTGCCGTACAGGACAGGACTGCAAATTGACCTTGTGCTATTGCTTCAGGTAACTGATGTTCCTTAACACAGCCAGCCTGTGAGATTTTCAAGATTTTCAATATCTTTGTTTTTTGGTCAGACTCACTTAAAGTTAAGCCAGAATTCAAATGTCTATAGCTGTAGTGTTGGTCAACGGCTGTGTTCTTTGCTGTGGTTCTTAAGTTGTTACAATGTGGTGCTGAATTCTGCTTACAAAATGTGAAAATGTAGGATAAACTAGGATAAACTTGCATGTGGCAGAAACTGTCATACCCATGGTCTCAAAATTGTGACAGGAGCAGTAAAGCCAACACAGTCAGCACATCTAGGTAGTGAGTGCAGTCTATGAGGCTGCAAATTCTTACTCTTTCCCTTCTCGAATAATTTTCCAGCAAACCTATTCCAGAAAGATGTACAGTACACCAAGAGAAGAAACTTCACCCCAAATGCCCTTTATGAATGCAGGCTAAGACCCGGGGGAAATTTTTATGGGTTGTCCCCTCCTTGCCTTGTTTGATGCAGCTGTGAAAGGTTACACTGATGTACTACTGAATAGCTATTTCCACCCTTTTACTTCACTCAAATCCTTCACTCCCACAGACTTCTGAACAGCAGAAATCTTCTCCCATGCCTGAAAACAATGCCAACATCCTTACTAGCTATTACAGAACATGTACTTAGAGAAGAACTTGAAAATTTTGCCAAGAACCTGATTTTAATGCACAGATTGCAGCTTCACTTCTTCAGTCAGCTGGGGAACATCTTGATGATTGGACTCCTCCTGCAAATGCAGAGGCTATGTTCAAACAGTGTCCTCTGAAATCTGTTACAGCATTGTAACATGATTACTCTCTTTATCATACACTTAGATTTTCTTGAAATTTTGGTTTATTGATGGAAGCTTTGTAGATGTTGTTATTGTTTCCAATTTAAAGAAGAATCACTTCTGGGTTTAGGAAAAAATCCAAATAATTCAAATCTAAATAATTCTAAATTGGTTTTTACAAGGAGAACATCAGACATCATCAGTTCATTGGTCCTTCTCTATGTGACAGAAACAAGAGCTTGTTTCTTCGTGATGTGCTGAAAACTGAGCTCAAGCCGAGAAACCTTTTTCTCTCTGGCTAAACCAGCATCAAGTTTTCTAGCACTTGCCAACACAGATTTAGAATGTATTGATTGGCTTAAAGACCAAGAATGTGATAGGGAGATACTCTTCACTCTGTGCAAGCTGTGTCAAAGTTCAGCAAATAAGAGATCTAGGGAGCTAGGATGGTTAACCTTTGAATTAAGCCTGTGCAGACATAATCAATGAAGCCAAGAGTTAGGTACTTTACTATTGATCAGCAGTGCTTTGATTTAAGAATTCTGTATTAACCAGTGCGCTGCACTGCTTGGTTTTGGTTTTTAAAGTGTACTTCAAGAAAGGGTACTTTTTGTGGGTTGACAGATCTTCATTTGCTCTGTTCCAGCCATGTAGGAAAAATTACAAAGCTGATTGAATATTACCATGGTGAAGAATTTTAAGGCTTAAAGAAAAGGAGTTGCAAATTTACAGCTGGTATTTACTAAATACCAAGCAACGGGGACTCAGCAAATATCTGCTAGCTTTTAAGCAAACGCTACAGCTGATAATGTAGATCTGTTGCTATCGAACTGCTATCAGTATCATGTCAGTAGGTATCTGTCTCAGTATTTATAACCTGCTAACAACAGGGAAGTGATGTGGTCTAATGACCTGAGGACAGGACTAGAAGCCAAGAGGAAGTGGGGAAAGGAAGCTGCACAGAAGAACAACTTCTCTGAACAGGATGTCTGGTCCTGCTGCAGCCCAAATTTTGTTGTATTTTTCTTTGGGTTTCAGTACATCTTGGAGGGTCATTCTCCTGATTCATTAGGCATGTTTGCAAACTACAAAATTATCTGACTGACCATGGTATTAGTTGGTCAGAACTGGTCCCTTCATCAAGTCACCTGGAGTAATGCTGAGTGCCTCAACTTGGCAGAGTACTGAGGTCACAAAGTCACTTCCATTGCAACTCTTCAAATCCTTTGTGTTTGAGATGTTTAATGAGTTTCAACTTTAGAGAAATTTATTGAAGCAACATTCTAAAAAGGTCCCTTTGGCCAAGGTGTGTGTCAGGTAAAGATGAAACTGGACAAATAGATGATGAAAGGTCATTCCTATCTGCAAGAAAGAGCAGCATGGAAGAAGGTGCGGATATGTTTGTGAGATAAGACTGAGAAAAAAGCATTATGTGAAGGAAAAATTGATGTCACAATGAAAACATTTGCAGTGATGTTGTTAACAGATGTAGGAAGATGTGAATAATTTTTTTTATTGTTCTTTAATTTAAAATCCTGTTGTTTTCCTTACAGTGCCAGTAATGTCTTAGCCTTCCTTGTCCTTGTCCTGCATGGGATTCTCACAGAAGAGATGCTTTGTGTACACCTCACTTTTATGCTGTGATACCTGTTTGTTACACTCTGGAATGTGTTTCTGGCACCTTGCCAGGAATGGATGGAAGCAAGCAAAGAAACCCTTTTTGGGGATGAGGATTAGGACAAGTGCTGGGGCTGGTAAGCATGGGCATGGAACATTCTTTTCTACTATTTTTTATGAGTTTGTAAACAAAATGTGGTTCCTAATTAAAGCAACCACTAAACCGTTTAACTTGCATAACTAGAACTGGCTCAATAGATTGGCCCAGGTCTCACTGACCCTGGCAGAGTGACAGAGTTTGAATTTTGTGTGGATGAAATGTTCAATAATTTCTCCAGAGCATTATGTGCAAATAGGCTTTTCTTTAGCAGCAGGCATGCATGTCTTTTCCTTTCACCTTTCTGCTTATCAGTCAGCAGGTCTTAGCTAGACAATGTTTATTTTCTCGCATCTTTTTGTTCCTACATGTTAAAAAAGGGGTAAGACATTTGTACAAAAAATATGGTTGTATTTTTCTATAAAGAACCCAAACCTTGCCATATGCTACCTCTAATTTAGAGGCTTAAGTGGAAACTGTTCCCTGTATATGCACTGTGAACAGCTAGGACTTCTTTCATCATCATTTAAAGCAGTTGGTACTCACTGCCTTTCAGAGGCAAGATTCTGTGTGAATCCATTACCTATGTGGCATGTTTGAGAGGCAGCTCAGCCCCTAATAGTCTGAATTGAATATCAGTGTAACCTTAAAACCTAGGGAGAGCAAGCAAAATGTGAAAACAAGTACACACCATGTAACTGCTGAGCTTGGCAATCCATCTTTATCCTCTATGTGTTCTGGACTTTAGGAAGTGTATGTGGAATTCACATGGTATTTCCTTGCAAGCTCCTCAAAAGCACATTGCAAACACTGCAATGAGTGCCTTTAGAAGAAATTCTGTGTGCTTTCTTCATTGATGGAGATCCAGAGATCCCATGGAAATTCTCCAAAAAACACATGTTTTAGTTAAGACCCCCATGACAGAATGAGTAGGGAAAGGATGAATAAGAAGTCAGAAAGAAAAGAAGAGAGAGCATAGAAATATGAGGGCAAGCTTTTACTTCACTACTAAGAGAAGGTCAAAGATGGAAGAGGAGAGAGACTTCAGTTAAGGAAAGTGACGGACTACTTGTAATAAGAAGCAATTAATGATTTGGTTTTGGTTTGCTCATTCATTGTGGTTTTATCTGCTGTATTTCAGATGTGAATTCTTAGGCTGTCTTTGTTTCACAGAAGAATTGAATGCCAGGTGCTTCAGGTACACGTGCTGAACTTCAAGACTGAAATCAACACAATTCCTTATGGTATGTAAGATCAAGCATAAATGCATGCTCTTTTGAGGGTAGCATATGAAGCAGAGCCAACTGATAGACACTGACTTTTTCTTACATGTCTCAGCTTTGTGGTTTAAATTGAGAGGAAGGAAGATTCACTGTCTGAAGAAGCTGCTATTCAGTCCTCATGACATAACATGAGAAATACCCTGCAGGGTCTGAGTTTTGCCTGTGTCCCCAGTCTAATTCCAACAAGACAAGAAGACATGGTGTCTGGGGAAAGGCTGCAAGCCCAACCACATCCTGTGGTGTTTTCCTGTTACACTTCCCAGCAGCCACAGCTGTTGCATGAAGGATGTCTGGGGTGATGTCTCTGCCTATTCCCTTCAGAACCTGTTTATGGAGCTGTTCAATGAATTTGACTAAATTTGACTTTGAATTTGACTCTTGAACCTGCTACCATTGACTGCTTCAACTGCCTCACATGGAAACAAACCCACAGTTTACAGCTTGCTGTGCAAAGAAATGTTTTACCTCTTTTAAACCTGTTTCTAGTAGTTTCAATAAATGTCCTCTTGTTCTGCTGCTGCAGAACTGGTGACTGACCACTTCAGCTTTGTCACATGCACCTTATTCACTGTCTTTGTGATGACCTTTGGCCACATTCCCCTCAGCCTTTTCCACTCCAGCCTGAGGAGAAACAATTTTTTCTTCAGTCTCTCCTTGTAGGACAATCCAGGTTTTTATCTAAATTATTTGTCTAGTCTAAGGGTGAATTTCATAAGATTATAGCTAGTGGATATAAATAATTATTATGGCAAATAAAACGTTGCTTAAGTGTCTGTCTGCATCCCAAGCCTTCAGTATCTTTTCTTACAAAGGTACTCTTGGGAGGCTGGTGGACTGTCTGAGTAATTGATTTCTGTTATGGCTCAGAGTAGCTACCAGTTTCCAAAGAAGAATTATTCTTTTCATTGTTCTCTACTGGTTTTTACAGGCAGAGCAGAGTCAGTGCTAAAACATCTATTTTTTGTGCTTCAAGCATGGCTTTAGGTTTGGGATTTTTTTAAAGAATCGCCTTGAAGTTCTGGTTAAGAAAGTAGATTGTTCAAAAGAAGAATATGATAAAGGTTTCATGCCAGGTCCATGGATTTTGTCATTGAGCACAGCTTTTATCCCACTTCCCCCAGTGTACAGTAATTGAAGGCTTTCAATATATTTGTCAGGTAGCACTGTGCTTGTATGGAGTTATAAGGCAATCATTAAACAGCTTATGCTCTCAGCTGGCCTAAACAGCAGATCAAACAGAATGTGCTTGAAAATTCTCTTAACATTTTCAAGTCACAACTTAATAAACAGAGGCTACTCTCTCTCTTTCTCTTCAACTTCAGGCCCCTCAAATGGTCGTGTTTTCTGCAAACAAGACAAAACAAGGAAATGAGCTATCATCCCTGCCTTTCAGTGCAGCACGTCCGCTGTCCTCTTGACAGGTAAATCTTGTGAATGTGTTCACCAGGGCTGTCATGTTATTGTCTCACATTCCTCTGGCAACAGCGTGTGATCACAAGTGAACACGAGATACTTCGGAGCAGTACAATGAAGACTCTGTTTGTTTGCTGCTGTACTCTCTGAGAGAATATTTTAGCACCTGATAGCACTGCATAGATTAGGCTTGAGAGGATGCCCATTCCCAACTGAAACAATAGTAATCTACATCTTTTCTATTGATGTCTTCTCCTTGCACTCTGCACCTGATTCACTTCTAATCAAGAAGGCATTGTATTGGTGCTGCCTGTATAACCAGGATGCTGAATGCATCTAGGATTAGTTCTGCTTTCATCTCCTAAACTTTTTAGAGAAACAGCAAGCCAAATTAGGGTGAGGATGCATTCTAAAGGCTTTGAAGTGCTTTGTTAGTAAACAGAATGTATCAGTGACTCCCTAAAAAATAGAATGCCTTTCTAAATATTTTGCTTTTTATAAACAGGATATTTATTGAGAAAAAAGATAACTTATTTCAAAGAATGAAGAATTATCAATGTTATATGCATGCAAAGACAAGTTCTCTGAAATGTGACCTGGAAGATGTTTTTGAACAATGAAATGTGTGTCCTTTTTGAAAAATTCTCTGAAATGTGACCTGGAAGATATTTTTGAACAATGAAATGTGTGTCTTTTTTGAAAAATAATAATAAAAAAATAAATAAAAGTAAGCTCTAAGTAGTGTCTATGGTTTATTTCTTAAAAAACATAAATATGTCCATAACAGTGTCTGTTCTAGGTCAGACCAAGGTCTGCATAACACAGTACCCAATTTCTGCCAGTGACCAAAAGCAAATGCCTAAGGGAAACTATAAGAACAGGGCAAATGTATATCTTGTGTTCCTGAATGCTCTCTCAGCCTTCAAACATTTGAAGCTCTGGGATTTCCTGAGATAGATACGGTTTCTATGTAGGTAGTATGAATTTCCCTTCCTCTGGCTTTTTCAGCTTCCCTTTGAACTGGTGTAAATGGCTTCCACACCATTTCAATTTTAACAGATTTAAAGAATTTATTGACCCAAAAATTAGTGCGCTTTTTGCCCAGTTATAGCTTAATAATATAAATATATTAAATTCCTATATAAAGCTTGACTGTTTCATAACCTTATTGTCATAATGCCACCACAAAGAAGACTATATATTGAAATGTCTTTCTTAATTATATTTGAAGATGCTCATACTGTCTATTTAATATCAGGAAGAACATTCACTCTTTCCAGCTTTAGGCATCCAATTAAGATTTCTTAATTACTACCTAAACTGCTTAGATTCTCACTTTATTCAGAAAGAGTGTTTCTGATACAGAATTATGTAAATTAGAAATGGAATACTGTGCTCTAAATTGGCCTCTGGCTCTAATTGGCTTCTGCTTCTGCAAAGGGACTATATGCAGAGCAGCTGGAGGACTTCAGTGTGCTTGTTGTGAACACTTCCACACATGACAGCAAGAGACACTGGTTTGGTTAAAATGGACTACGTATTTTCCAGCCATAAAAGGAGAGGCAATTTTAGATAAGCAGAAAAATCCAGAAAGGTCTAAATAAGAGTATGCCAAGATTAACGTGCTGTGCTTCTAAAACATAAAATGAAATATCTGGAGACCTCAAGAGATCAAAATCTTTCCTTGAAAACTGTTATATTTAAAGCCATTACATAAAGTAGCATAGAGAAAAGTAATAAGTAAACCAAAAACCATACAGAAGCATATATTTTCACTGTCTTCTCTACAGCCTTCTCAGATTAAGGATGTCAGAGGAAACATTAGAGAGGGAATATTTTATATTAGGACAACTGAAGAAGTTGAAAAAACAGTCAATCTTTCAGACACATGAAACTTTCAAGAGAAATCCCATTTAAGCCTGGTACCCTTTTTGCTTGCTGGCTGTACTGATTGATTATTTATTATCCTAGTTTTAACGGGGACAGTATTTTTCCCTACAGAGTCATATGATACTGTTTCACTTTCTCCAGCTCTATTCTGTCTCCCTTTTCTGTTTTCTAATTACTGTGCTCTGATTATTTAAGCTCATTCTTTCCAGTACAGTGAACCAACACATGTCCCTAATGCCCAGCCTGTGTTGAGGGCTGGACACTAAGAAAGGACCCTAGAATGTGCTGCAAGGAAAAAAGGAAGTCTACTTTAGAAACTTCTGAAGCTTAATAGTCCTTCTAGAGCCAGAGATGTGTGTCTGAGGTTGAGACTAAAGTAGGTATCTAAATCAGGGGAATCTCCATCTGCATCCAGGACCCTTGGAGGAGATAACTGCCCTTAGATGACTGAATTTTGTTGAGATGGCTCCTGCCCTTTGAGTGTGGGCACCTAGCCTTAGTGATGCTGGGGGTTTGTAGTGCTCTTGTGTGTTTCTTTTTCTTAGTAAAAAAATATCACAGAACCATAGAATAGCCTGGGTTGAAAGGGATTTTAAAGATCATCTATTTCCAACCCCTCTGCCATGGGCAGGGACACCTTTCACTAGATAGTTGCTTAGAGCTCCATCCAACCTGGCCTTAAACACATTCAGGGTTGGGGCATCCACAGCTTGGTGCAACCTGTTCCAGTGCTTCTTCAACCTCCCAGTAAAACAATTCTCACTATATCTAATCTAAACCTACTCTCTTTCAGTTTGAAGCCATTCCCTCTTGTCCCATCACTACAAGCTCTTGTAAATAGTGTCTCCATCTTTCTTGTAAGATCCTCCAGACACTGAAGGGCCACAATTATGTCACCCTGGAGCCTTTCCCTCTTCAAGCTGAACTATCCCAATTTTCTCAGCCTTTTCTCATAGGACAGGTACTCTATTCCTCTGATCAATGTGATATTCCTCCTCTGGACTCACTCCAGCAGGTACATGTCCTTCCTATGCTGTGGGCCCCAGAGTGGGGCAGAGGGGCAGAACCCCCTCCCTTGCCCCACTGGCCAGCAGCTTTGGATGTAGCAGAGGACACAACTGGCCTTTTTTGGCTGTGAGCATGCATTGCCAGGTCACTTCCAGTCTCTCCTCCACCAGCACCCCCAAATCCTCCTCACTGAGACTGTTCTCCACCTCTTCATCCCCAGCCTGTGTTGGTACCCGTGTTGCTCTAACCCAGGTGCAGCAATTTGCACTTAGTCTGGTTAAACCTTGTGAGATGCCCATGGGCCACTTCTCAAGCTTGTGAAAATACATTCCTTGCTAGATCAAGAAGAACAAGGCAACCCAGCCTGAAGCTTGAAGTTTTATGTTAAGCATTGAAAATTCCTCCAGTAAGAAAACAAACTATTTTTCTTTAGATTAAATTGGTCATTTGGCAGAAGTTGGACTACTTGACAAAACAGTCTACTTAGAGCATATTTGAATATAGCTTTATGATCAGTGTTCATAACAAAAGGACAAATGAACTCATTGCTGTTAAAAAGGTGTCCTTTAGGGGCAGTCATACACCAACATTCTGTTTTAATAGAAATAGTAAGTATCTGCGTGTACTAGCAATGCTCATTGAGAAAACAGCTGCATGAAATAGATGACAATGAATCTTGCCCAAAACAGCATGGTGGTTTCTAATTCTTATTTAAATCCTCCTCTTAATTAATCTCTGATTAACTAATGAAATGATACATCTACACAGCAGGGCTCAGTCTTTATGCTTAATTTATAAAGGCCATGATATTTAAATTAAAATCATGAAAGTTTGGCAATTAGATCTCCTTTTAGAGGTTAACACCTTCTCTTCAGAGGTTATATTTTTTAAAAAATCTTTTTAAAAAGAAGCAGTGTGTGTATAGGTATTTTAAGCAGAGTTTCAAACTCCAAGGTTTGAAAAAACAACCAACTTCAGGGATATACTACTAAAAATTGCATTCAATTTTCAATTCATAAGAGAGAGTTTTTGATTACACTTCTTCCTTTGTTGTTCATCCTCTTTCTCTAAATGCACTAAGGATGTGAGTTCAGAGATGCTGAAGGATGACACTTTTGTAGGACAGACCTGCTGATCTGGGACATGTATTATTAATGCCAAACTTCAAAAGATAGAAACAGCTGGTAGTGATCTTGTCATTCACAGCAGGTGAATCTAATACAAAACCTCCAGTCACTCTTGTATTCAAACAAATATGTTGCTCTCAGATTGGACAACAGAACGTTTTTCCTCAAAAGGCTTTAATTTTGTTAAAAATTTCTGATATATTTTGATAATCACAATAATTTTTACTGAAAGGAACCAGTACACTAAACACTATTGCTATAATTGTTAACACAGAAAGAAAGCCTCAGGAGGTTCCAAGATATAATTTTATATAGAGTGAACTTGATTGAGCACCTTCTAAACCTTTTGGTTTTAAAACTGAAGTGCAGAACTTCACCCTTCAGGTCAGGTTTCTTGCTGAAGCAAGTGATTGTCAGGAGTTTTATACCCTTTTGGAAACATATATTCATTTTCCTGTTATTCTGTGGCTGAATTGCCACCTGAGTCAGGAAAGAAATTATTTCTAGGATGGAAATACAGCTGAAGTTGTTGATAATCAAGATGTTCAGCTGTTTTACTATGGCTGGCAGCCAAGGACTAAAAGACCTCAACAGAAAAAAAAAATAACAAACTTACATAGCTATAAAGAAGAAAAAAGAAACCTTCCAAAGACCTTATAAAATGCTAAGATTTTGCTATTTCTACAGAATATACTGTCCAGAATTTCCTTCCATTATATTGTAGGGCTTACTTTGGGGTGGAGGCCAGAACCAGTTTCTTTAGGAGATATTAATAAAGCCTTCTTTCAAGCACCTGCTCTGAGTCACTCTCAGAAGGAATCTATTATATATGGAAGCTAGAGAAGCTATCATCAAAAACCTAATTCAAGACCTGAAGTAGGTTACACACACAGACACATATATATATATATATATATGTATGTAAATATGTGTATGTAAATTTGGGCTGGCCTGTAGGTCTAGCTATAAAACATATTGAGCCTGCAGCAAATATTCTGTTAGTGTGCAAGAGAGGAAATTTAGAAATTTCTTATTACATTTGGAAAAACAAAACTAGTCCTGCTTTTTAATAATATTATTTATTATTGTTAAAATAAAATACGAAACTACTTGAAGAATCTGAACAGAAAGTACTAAAAGTCCTCATGAGATCAAAATGCTCCAATTTTAAAAATACAGTACTGATATTCATATGAAATGCTTTAATATCCACAAAACTATATATTCTGTCAGAAATGACAGAAAATTTCTAAATGGCTGTTAATATAAGTTGATGGCACATAACATTTTTACTGAGCCACAAAAGACAGCATAGCTCTTTAGATATTGTCAGTCCCACTTTACAAATAATTTAAATAAAGCAGATAATGTGATCATTAAATACACACTGAAATCCCAGGGGCTTGAAAGATTTCTGAACTCTGCTGCCTCCAAGCAGAGGGCAACTTTATGCTGAAAGAACTTAAGAAGGGACTTTCACTTATGTATATTATTCTATAAAGGAATCTTTCAGGGTTTCCTAAGCTTTCTTCTCAGACCATAATACTTGCCTGTTATGAGTACTGCCACATAGTGTAAGTAAACTGTTGATTTGCTTCAGTTTGTCCCTAATGCACATTTTAAAATGCATTATATAATGCATTATCCAACTTGCTTTTTTTCATACTTTGCCTGTTAGGAAGAAATAGAGGAGCTAAATGTTTCATTAATCCCCTTCATGTTTCATGAAATCCCCTTATACCAGACTTTAGAGCCACTGAAGCACAACCTACTCATCTTAGCAACTGTTCATGTAGTGTTTGGAATTACATCATCCAGCTTACATTTTTTGTATTTTTAGTGAAGCCACTTCATTTACGCAGCAAAACTCCACATATATGAGTTTTAAGAAACTCTAAAATAAAATTCTTCAGAACACAGAAATAAAATCCTCATAGAAAATAGTGGCTGAACTCTTGTTCTGAAGGCTCACAGTTCCTACGTTAAAACAATTTTATGCAGAAAAACTAAGTCAGAACCAAAGCTTGTCCAGCTAAGACATTGCCATAGTCATGCCAGTGAATTATCTGCAGAATTCACTGTTGTACATTACTCATTCTGACCCTGTGTCAGGTTACCAGCCCCAGTGCTAAATGACATGTGTATCACAAGACCAGAACAAAATCAGCTGTTTTGTTTAAAGCCACATATGCCAAAAGTGTAGTCTGGATCCTCTACTGAAATACCTGAGAGATCCACAGATATGCTGCTTCCCTGATCCTAATGCACCACTCTGGCACAGGCAAATATCAATAATACCTTGCATCAACAGCAACTTATTATTAAGTGCCAGTGCATTATTAGCATTGTGGGAGCAAGAGAACTGGTCGCTGGTGCTCAAAATGCAGCCTTCAGATATCAAGTTATAGCATCCACTTGATTACAACTGCTCCTGTAACAAAGTTAATCTAATGAAAATCTTACAATTTAGTGACCTTGATTGCAACTTCTGGTTTGGGTCTCCTGTATTGTTTTAACTGATTTACACTGATAATACCTAGAAAAAAAAGTGGGTGAAGAAATTCTGTCTAGGAACACTGCTAAGAGAGAGAAATAGGGCAGTCCTGTAATGTTTTTTTAAACTAGAGCATACAGTTCTCTATTAAGATGTGCTTTTTTAATTTGTTTCTTAAGAAAGAAATGTATTTCTCCATATATTTTAGCTCAAACTTCCATATAATGTTTCTATTCAATTCCTTCAAATTAATAGAAATGTATTAATGGAGTAAACCTTTATGTTTAATGGCAGGAGGTAGGAAAAAGAGAGGTGGAAATCAATCTTTCCTGAAAACATAATACAGCAATAAAGGATACCCATGCTCAGACACTGTTGGCTGGTTTATGATTTTTTTCTCGGTTCAAACAAAGATGTATTCAAAACAAGGATAAACATATCAATGCTAATTTTATATAAGACTCTTCCTTGTATAGTAATTTTACCTATTCTATTCATATAGCAAAGAGCAGGATTTCTTTGATCTCTTCCTGCCATCGATGTTTTGCCCTTTAGGCTTCTATTTAATGTCTTTTGTTCTGGTATATATTTGCTAAAAGTGACAGATCATTCTGTTTATAATCTACATAACTGTCTATATTTCTGCCAGATGTCAGCTACTGTTCTTTCCTGTTGAAGTTCTCAGGAATATATCACAGTAAATAATTCAATACCAAAAGACAACAAAAAGTGACGGTATCTTGGGTTCCCATGTGAAAATCTCAGTATGAATGGAGAATATTTAAGCTTCACTCATAATTATGTACTAAGAAAATAACAAAAATTAGGTGACTTCTGTGGAGTAGGATCTCTCTCAAGATGATCAGACATTAGAAGGATTAGTTATTCTGCTGTACTCAGGATCATAAGATATGGTCCACACATCTATTACTGCTTGTTGGAATGAGAACTGATACTCTCATGCCTGTCTGGGTTACTTACTTCCCTACTTGCTTAAACACCTCAGGAAGCTGTGACTGACTCTTGCTTTTCTGCCAAGAGATTGCAGCTGCCACATTCATCAGTCTTCTACACTCTGTACTACCTATGGTACCCAAATCCGTGTTTTTGCTTTTAAAAGCGTAGGAAGACAGATTACTTTTGTAGGGGTGAAACTAGGGTATAAATGACAAAAAAATATCTGCGACTTCACCAAAAGGAACTGAGGAAATTTTCCAAATTTAACTGTTCTCTGCTGATTTGGTATTTGTTAGTGCTTATCACAATATCATTCAGGTTTTTTCAAGCTTTGTGAAAAACCCCTCAAACCAAACCAAACCCAAAACAAACAAACAAAAACCTCAAAAACAAACCAAGAAAATAATCTCTTCTTATCTCCACCTGTCTGCCCAACTGGTGGCCTGTTTTTGATGGACAATGAATTCTCATCCTAGCTGATACACATGGGACCATCAAACACAGGTGTGTATATGTGTGTTTGGCGGGGGGATGTTTTCAACATTTATCTAAAATTAAGTCTGCTTGGATCATTATTCTCATGGAGAATATTGTGACTTGTTTTTCCAAATGTTTGTGGTTATCTGTGATCTGCACCAGATGTCTGGGAAGATAAAATTGAGATTTTAGATTATTAAGTGAGTGAAGAGGGTGTGTAACATGCCTGATACTGTAATGATACCTAAGAACTTCATTTTCACTTCCTCATGGAAAGTTTGTGAATGCTGTAACTTATTTTGCTAGTTACTATCCAGTTTATCAACATCCTTGCACTTTTCTCAAGCACTGAATTTCACTTTGCCTAAAAACACAAAGCAGTCTGGTGATGAAAGCATTTAAGAACAGATTAGGGAGCCCTGGCTTAGAAGTAGCCAGCAGCCAGAGAAGATGGTGTTACACAAAGTGGGATGGAGAAGGGCCTGGAGGAATTTTGTGACTTCAGATCATTATCTGGTAAGTCTTCTGAAAGCTCCTTAGAATTCCAAACCAAATTCTAATGGCAAACAACATGTCCACTAAATCTTTCACCTTTAGAGTTCTACATCCCTTATTAAGTCAACTCCAACCTTCAAGCAGGATGAAAGGGATTTTTATTTAATCCAGCTGTTCTGATTTTAAAAACAACATTTTTAGCTCTGTATATTAAATAAGGCATGTTTTTCAAATCATGTCTATAACAGCACACAAGAGAGAGGTAAATAGCTGGTAAATAGCTGTATCTGGTCTGAAAACATTTTTAAGGGAACAAATTCAATAGCTGTGGTTCAAACCAAGAAAATCAACTTATACTTGACTGTTAGGAAGACAACAAGAGGGAGTAAGATGATCAGGGAGAGCCCATAGAATTAATTATTGGACTAAAGTCACAAAATGAAACCTCTTTCCATTTACATTAATATATTTTTAAAAGGTATTTCTAATGCATCCTTCAGACAACATTGTGCTGTTAATTTTTTACAAGGTCAGATAATCTGTCCTCTGACTTGGTCATCTGAATTTCAGTATCATTTTTCATCAGGTATTACAGCCAATGTACAAAATTAGTGTTGCTGGGTGTAATCTAATGAAAAATATCTTTTAGCTGTCTACTTGAAGAGGCAAAGAAATGTGTTTGTTAGCCACAATACTGAGAAGAACTGTCTGCTTGGCAAATTAGACATATCCTGGGTTTGGACAGCATGTCTCTGTTTCTTCCCTAGGACTCTTCTACCTGTACATGGAGAAAAGTACCTGCAAAGGGCAAGTAAAGCAGTCAGATTTAATTTATGGGAAGAAATATTAGGCTGAACTGGATCATGCCTTTGAACATACAACTTATTGTAAGCAAAATATTTTTCTTTTCATGATGTATTAGCATTAAGTTTTTATAGCTGCTGCACACATAAGGAGTTGCATGCATAGCAAATGATATGTGGCAAAGCTTTTTAAAGGCCTTGTTAGCTCTGACTTGCAGGATTTGTAGATACACTTTCAGTTCATTTATTTTGGCTTGCTCTTAAACTGTACTTTGATGTTCAAGTAAGTGTAAAAATTAGTTTTGAGCTTTAGATGGGCCAACCCAATTTTGCCTTCGTTCCAATTTAATAAAAATCTCTAGATCATGCCAGAAACTGTCCTAGTTTTGCTCAGAACCTGATCTAAAATTGGGCCATATTTTGTCAGGCTCCAGCAACTTTCCCATTATAGAAGTGCCACACAATAATGTTGCACAAGTTTGCAGCTAATAGCAGATAAAAATAATTACTTTTAGACAAGTGTCATGCCACGAACAAAATTCTTCTCTCTAACTTCCATAAAAAAATGGTTAAGGTGATGGAATCCCATGATTATAAACCTTGTGGAATTTAGCTCTATATTTTCACGTCTGTAGGGAGTTTAGCAACTAAATAGTAGCTCATAAGTCAAAGCTACCTCCCAGTCTGCTTTTTCTGCCCCAGCAGTACTTATTCAAAGCAGAACAGGTCTTACTGACCTTGGCAGCACAGGTAGGTAATATATTTTCACAAAAGTAAACCTTTTTTTACCTTTCTCCGTCAGGAATAAGCTTTGACTCTTCAAAGGTATGAAATACTCCAGTGTTTGAGATGTATTTTCATTTTTTGAGTACTGATTTTTTCTTTATGTTCCTGTTGAACTGGTCTCTTTTGCTGTAGACTGGACAAGATTCTTGGTTATTCTTCCATAATTCAAGAGAGTGCAGTTGAACAATCCCACTGGTTAATTTGGAATGAGCTCCTGTGCACAGAGTTGGGCTCAGATCCCAAAGCACATGCACAAGTTCACTGCTGTGAGTAATTGTAATTTTAGACAGGTTTTTGGAGCTGGTGCTGGTTTTGATATCTTGCTTTCACTAAATGCAGTGGGCACTGGCTCGCACCTTTTATGTTTTGGATGGCCTCATACAATAGAAAATTGTTTAGCTTCCATTTAACGATATAAGCATAAAATAGTAGCAACAAAATTGAAGTCTCTCTGTGCCTGAAGGTCATAGAACTGCAGGGATGTGGCCATATATTTTTACATTAACTAATCTGAAGGCCTAGTGAAGAATATCTGAACAGAATACTCTTTTGTTTGCTTGCTTTTTATTCTGAAAATGATTATTTTTAAAGTCAAAGGAACAGGCAAAATCCTATAAAATTCACAGTGGAACCAAGAAAGACACTAACACTCTCTAGGCTACTTGATATTCCCTGAACAAGAAATAAGAAGAATAAATGAGATCTAAGACAAATATTAAGCAGCCTCGTTCATCATCATGATTCCTGGCTCTGGCATGGATCTGTCCTCTCCTTCTGTCCTAACAGATATTGGCTATTCTAAGATCATCTCTTTCAGCATCAGGAGTTTTTTAGAGATAGCACTGCTAAACTGCCAGAAGTGAGATTGCCAGGTTTCCTCCAACACCCTCCCCTCCCCAATATGTGAACACCAGAGCAAGATCTTCTACATCAGGAAGGAACAAAACGAATGATGAAATAGGAAACAAATGAACACTCAAGTGGCTCTCCTGCAGCCCTCGTTTTCAAGGGAAAAATGTAAAATGTCTTTATTTCATCACAGTGTGGAATAAAATATAAATTCCCTCATTTCATGGGATGAGAAATTGACTTTGTCAGCCTAGCTTAGATGGACTCCCAAAACTACTCTGAAAACCGTAGGTGTGTAATACAGAGCAACAACCCTGGTTTTCCCAGTGTAGATGGCTCTTTACAAGCCAAATTTTGTTAGAGCTTTCCCTTTCTCCTTAAGTTGCTCCCTGACCTATTTCCCATTGGGCAGTATATCAGGAAGCAGGTGATGTTGGTGATGTTTGGAAACACACGAGTGCAAACTAAATGCCTTGGATCCAACTCTGGTATGGTGGAGCAAAACCAGCATTAAAGCCATTTCCTTTGGTGTGCCCAGGGTCAAACTGAATAGCTATAAACAAACCAGTCTGCATCCCAGAAGAAATGTTTATGTGAAATTGTACTTTCCCTGCTGCCTTCCCCTGCTTCCCTCTTCCCTTTACAAAGCTACTAGAAGCAAAATACAAACACAGCAAACAAGGATTTCTTTTTTCCCCAGTAAGTTTAAAGAGACAGTAGATGGGATTTTGCACTTATAGCTGTTCCTCTTTGGAAAAGAGCACAGTTGCTGCACAGCCTAAATACAAGAGGCTCTGATGCTGCCTTTGCTGTTCAGTCCCCTCTCAGGCCTGATAGTGCTTCCTTCCTGACCTCTCATGGCTTCCTGCCTCGAGCCTTATCGCAGCAGAAAACTTGACACTGTACCGGCTGTGCCACTTGGAATGCATTTAAATTCAGCAAATGGAAATACCCTCACCTTTACATTTACTAACAACTATCGTCTGTAGATCACTCAGTAATTTCCCACTTATACCTCCTTTTTCTTTTAGATATGTACTGAAAGAAGGAGAAAAACACAAAAAGGGAAAGGGTAAAGGCAAGTTCTCCTCCTTCTTTTAGGTTCAATTTTCTGCAGTCTGAGAATCCATGTCTCAGGATGATGAAATCAACCCTGCAATTACTTTAACAGCCATGCTTCAGTTTAGATCAGTCGAGGAATATATCTCCTGGATCTAAGCACTTCAAAGGGAGAATCCTGCAGAAGTTCAGCATATAAAGAGAAATGGTGTATCAAAATCTAACGTAATTGCACCCCCAGTGCAAAAATGGAATCCTCTGCTAACAGAGCTGTTTTTACCTTGATAGGAACTAAAAAGCACAATGCCATGAGCAACACCTCATAGGACTGTAGGGATATCAAAAGAATGATTCTGCAGATTTTAGTTGACTAGACACAGCTGTGAAGATTCAAATAACTATCTTAAGTTACAACACTGAATTTGCTAAAGAAATTGTTCTATGGCCAATTAGCCTCAAAGCCATGAGGAGCAAGTTAGCAACATATAAATGTAGGAATAATCTATGGCTCACATATTTTAAGGACAAAAAGTGTATTTTACAGAACTTCTCGTGTATAGAGACTATTTTATTGTCATAGTTTAGGGTCAGAGGAGACTATTAACAATCACTAATCAAAACCCTGGTATTCACAAATCCTAAACATCATCAACTTTCAATTTGATCACAATCATAAAACCCTCAGAATAACACTGTCCCAAATACTCTTAGGGGTAAATTGGGGAAACATTCCAGTTATGTCAAATTCCATGAGTTTCCAGTTTTCATCTCAACGTTTTATGCTTTTCCTGGTACAAAAAAGTACTGTCTACTATCAAAAGTGTATTCCTTTTGTACATATTTCTAGTCCAAATGCTTCACAGCCTCTTTGAAAAGTTCAGTAGATTTCTTTTTTAGCCTCTTTCTTCAAGGTCTATTTTCCAATTTCAGATTATTCCCTTGTTTTAAAAAATTGTGTCCAAGCCTTTCATATATATTTCTGAAGTGCTGACATCAGAACCAGACATAATATTTGAATAGTTATTTCCTTAATACCATATACATGATCCCTGTTATTTGTAGATGTTCATGTTGCCTTCCAAGCCTATATTTCAAACAAAGCAAGCTCAATTATAAAATCTCAAATAGAGAATTAATATTGAATGCATTTTAGATCTTCAGTATTATTTTGTTAATTTAATTGAGGATTTTCAATGTTAAAGAACTATTGTCTATGTCTAATAAGAAATAAGAAATAAGGGGATTGACTCCACATGGAAATCTTCCTATCACATAATTTTTTTATCTTGGCCACACAAACACACACACACATATATATATAAATATACCTGTATATAAATGTCATTATATCCATTTCTGCTTTCTTTCTCCATATCACATTTTGATAATATTAGTTGATAACTATTTTTTAGGGAAAACTGTATTTTCCCACATTTGTAAATGTGCCATGAGACTTGTGAATGCTTTTGAAATACAAATATTTTCTGGTAATAAGTGACAATGAGTGGATTAATTTCACAGCCTAAGCATTGAGGTGTAATCTTCCAATGAATGTGATTTAGCAAATTGAACTGGCACATCAAGCTCCCTTCAGTTCACAAAAGAAAGGATTCCTGAGTGGGAGTTCCCTGAGCAATCTTTCCTTAGCAGAAAAAAGATAACAGTTCTTTAGAGTCATAACCTCATCCAGTTTAGGCACAACCTCCTTCCTGATTAGTCAGTTGGCATATTGTAATTAATGAAGTCATGGTAATGATGAGAGAAGAGTACCTGCATTAAAATACCCAGAGAAATGGGCTCTCTGAACTTTTGACTGAACATCGTTTCTTTTCGACTAATTTTGCAAATAAGCTACTGAAATCTTTAAAAAAAGGAATGTGCCTCTCATATCTACGAAAAATGGTATTGAGTGGCTTAAAATCTTCCATGCTCTGTTAAATAAGCCTATCTGTAAAATGTCAAAGCTTGAAATTTTCCAGGAATGCTTGCATCAGCTTGAGGGATAAGGTTAAACAGAACAAGCACCATTTAATGGGATCCCACTTATTTCCACACTTGGTAAGCTTAATTCCTAAGTGATCCTTATTAATGCCACACACACCTGCTGACCAAAGTTTCTGGGTTTTGGTTTTGCTAATATAACATGAATGTGTGGAAAGTTTGATCCAAAAATAGATACAATAATCTTTTTAAACAATCTGGAGATTAATATAAAGAGAAAATATTTGAACTGTCTGCTGAGGCTTGGTATTGAGCACATATGTTCCTGTGCCCTGCTCTATATTCCAGCTGTAAATTTTAGGCTGAGGTTGTATTCTGACCTCTGGATCTCAAGGCTGGGTACTGAAAAAGAAGAAATACTGTATGGTTGGTCTTTCTCCTGTTTTGTCCCAGATAAATTGATAGAAAAGGATGTAAAATGAGGAATTTAAGACTATACCTGCACTGGCCAAGGAAAATGAATTTGCATCTGGACAAATGCATTGTTCTCCATTAAAAAAAAAATTTAAAATCAACCAAAAAAATAATTTCTACCTAAGATTAAATTTGAACCTTATTGCCCTGTATTTTGCATGTCATAGACCTCAAAAAGTCATGTGCAGCTTTCAATAAATAGCATAAAAGTATATTTTTGATACAGGAAATTTTTTAATTTAATTTAATTTAAAAAGCCACCACAGTCTGCAAAAAGTTAATCTGACAAAAGAAATATGCAATTAGATTCTCTATTATCTGTTCAGCTGATTATGTAGTACCCATCACTAAAGTATGTAATAGCTGCATGGTCGTTCCTGGATTCTATTTTCATTAAATTCTCATGACACAGGGAAATAATCCCCATTTTAGAGTAAACAGACACTGATTCTCTGATTTTCTGTTGAAGGTAATTATAATGAAGTGTCATATTTGAGGACAAAATACTATAAGGGATTGTAAACTTAAACCACATTAAGAACCATAGTAGTTGCTGGCAGTCACTAAAATTAGACTATGTTACATTTGGGAGTGCTTTTAAAAATATGACTACCATTCAAGTGCTGAAGAATTCTGAAAATCTATAATTTTATTTTGTAATATATGCTAGTATGTTATCTGCTAAAGGAAGAGTCTTTCTTGTAAGACCTTTCTCCCAAAGCTAGAATAATGGTCATAAAAGACTGGTTTTGTACAAATGTCTGTGTATTAACTCATTGGACACAATAGAAACTTATAAAACAAGGTAATCCTCACATTTGCAAAAGCTAGATAAGGCTAAAGGATTTTGAACTGTTCTAAAGAGAGCACTTCATGTGACAGTAGCTATTTAGGACAGTTTATGTCATAGGGAATAGGACTGAAATTAATGTGGATTTTTATCATGTCTTACTGTACTTCCCTCCAGATACTTGGTAGTAGTCTAATAATGCTGTGCCAGAATTCCGTGGGTTTATTAATATTCCCTACACATTGTGTTTGTTTCTGGTTTTTAAAGTTATTGCCAGATTATAGCCTGTCTGTGCCTGATAGTGGCTGTGTTTGTATATGAGCACAGGGTCATCTGATAGCAAATTGTAGCGCTGTGCGATAAGCAATGTTTAAAATGGGTGCAAGCCAGAAACCTATGGCTCCCAGTATACTTTTAGAAAGTGCCATCAACAAAAGAAAGAGTTCAAGGTATTTCGGAAAAGGTCATTGATTACAACCAACTTCATGATCGTTCTGGATGTGTTCCTTCCTGCAGAGACATAATTACATTTGTTTTACAGTCAAATTTATTTTCAGCTTTGGGCAAGGACAATTGCTTTCAGATCCGATTTTTGACTCACATGTACCAGTTTAAGAAAGCTGTTAGCTCTGAGTCAGTGAAGAAGCAGTAATGGCTATGAGATCTCCTTTGGACATCTCAGGTTTAAATTTATAGAATAGTGTTGTGAGCAGCTGAAAAGCGCTTAACTTGCTGACCTTGGTTTCTTCCAGGAACTATTTTTTATACTGAAGTGTCTTCCAGTACAGGGACTTTTCCCAGTCTTTTACTGCAGGAGTTCATACATCTGTGTCATTTCCCTTTTTTGCTTTCAGCTGAAGCACAGCATTTTCTGAGAAAATCACTACAGCTGTAATCCAAGTGAATCTGTGCTCTCTTTTGGATCCTATGAGAATTGGATAGCCTTTGCCCTTCTGCCTTCTCTTGAACTCTTTAAGTAGTAGTAGTAGTGGTGACAAGTATTTTGAACCTAACATGAAAAGACATATGTTGTCATATTTCCAAGGTATTACAAGCTAGTATAAAAGATAAATGTTTTTCTTACGTGTGGCTTTTACCTAAAGAATGCATTTATCTGCAAGGCTGTGGTCTTAACAGCAGGTGGTGGGTGCCTCAGGCTAGTAATATTTGGGGTAGCACCCCTGCTTGTGGTTAAGCTGCTGTTAGTGTTGTATCATGATTATTGTCCTAGATAGGAGTAGGAATAGTATCCAATGTGAACTGAACCAATACAAACAATATTTCAGATGCTTTCAGAGACTTTATGTTCACTATAAATCTTCCTTATATTAGTATGTCTTCATCTATCCTGTGTTTCTGTGCACAGCCTATGAAGATTGAAACAATTTGCCCCAAATCATATTCATTAATTGAAGACATCAGTGTTTTGTTTTGTTCCTTTTTTTGTTTTTAAATAATGTACAATTAGAAATAACCTGTTTATTAGCAACTTCATTACTGCATTGTTTGAAAAAAAGTGTTGCCCAAAGACTTTGATAGTTAGTGGGGAAATCCTGTCAATTTATGGAAATTAGGTTGATCCAGAAAGAGGATATAAGACAAATTTCTTTACTTTTCTTTTAAAGTGACAGCAGTTTCTGCAGATACAAATATTTTCATCTTCCATTTAGTTAAATTTTGATTGTAGGAAAAAGGAATTGTGATTTTATTTGTTTTCTCAATTCCTTAATGCATGAAACATGGGTGGAGGCTTTAGTATGATTCTGTTTATTTAAAAGACTCACAGCCACCAAGTTTTTGTTTGTTTGTTTTTAGTTTTGCTGGATCTTTCAAGACTTTGGGATGACAAAAGTACCAACAAATTATTGTCTGAAGAAAAATACAATGTTTTGTATTTCACTGTTTGGAAACAGACCCTGCCTGGTCCTGAGCGCCATGCAGTATCACAAAAATTCCTATGCTTTTTTTACTCTTCCAGTTGAGAGATGACCAAAGGAATTGTATAAATCATGAAAGGCAGGGAACCGCAACACAAGTGGAAGAAGAAAGGAAATGCCAGTAGAGGTAATGTCCCCATCTGTGTCCACTGTGGTGAGCAGATCTGGCTTCTGGTCTGGAGTAATCTGTCCTTACAAAGCAAAGCAAATCTCATCCTCCCAAAACAAGCAGGAAGATGTACACATGCAGTGTAATTCAGGGTGTATTAGAGCCAAGGTGAAGACTCACACTAAATTCAGGACAATAATAATACACAATCTACTTTGAAAGCATTAAACCATAATACTGTACATTCCTTTTTCTTTTTTTTTTTTTGGTTAGGATTTGACTTGTGTGTTTTGCTTGCATGTTTCGGTGTTCAACTATTCCATATCAGGACTAGTTGCTAGAGTTTCCTCTGCAAGCTCCTTTTTTTCTTCATTTCTTTCAAAATAACGTGCCATCTTTCCAACATAAACACCAAAGGGAAATAGATGAGTGAGTACGTAATCGCAAAACTATCTCAGGCAACAGGCTTCTGAAATGTGTTAAAACCTCAATCACAACATGCTCGTGCTCCTGCCAGTGCCTGATGAATATCCTTGTCATTTATCCTCTCGTCTGGCCACTTCCCTTGGAATACTTGAAATATAATTAGCTTTTTCAAACATAGTTTCCCATAAAACAGCTGCAGCCTTTGCGCAGTTGTCCAAAAATAAGGTAATATATTGCACAGAATATCCAAAAGGATTTGTGCTAAGTTGTGCCTTTGTTAACTGAAAGACAAGTGTGAAATTAGATAAACGTTATACCTTTTTTGTTAAATGCAGAAAAAATCTCAGGAATTTCTATTGCTGGGGGCTTTTTTCCCTTACATTTAAATATTTATGACTCAAAAAGGGGGCACTGGGTGCCAAATTTTTGTGTACCTAACTTGCATGTTGGTGCCCAGCAGTACTTCTCATGTTTGGTCCCTCCTTCCACCCTCAGAACCCTCCAGCAGCTGAGAGGCTCCTTCAAGTCCCAGCTTTCTGTAGATATTAATTGGTACCAGGTCAAACTCTCATGGTGCAGGTGAATGTTTTGAAAGACTCCAGAGCTTTGGGTAACTTCATGTATGTTCTACTTCTTCTGTCAGGAAAACCTGAAGAACAGATTTCACAACAAAAACTTTCTTAGTCTCAATTTTCTCATGGATCATAAAGCTGGAAAGTTTGAACACCTGTAAACCACATGGTACATTTTTCTGATTTTAGTATGATGTACTTATAGACAAAAATATCCATGAAAAATTAAGTCTGTGTCATTTATGCATTATCAAGGGATGAAAAGAAATTAACAGGATGGCAAAATTGCACTGAAATTTTTAGAACATGGAAAATATACAGGACCATCTCATTTTTTGTTTCACTCTCCTCTGTCACATTTTCCTTTCTGTTGCAAACTCCTTTTTCCTTCAGACTTCTGTGTTGTCTTTGCAGCTGGCCTATAAAATACAGAGCTGAGAAAAGCCTTTTTATTGCTTTCTTTCAAAAGCTGGTTATAGCCCCTGTAGCAGCTTTCACTTTCTCAAGATAGATATAGATAGTCTTTAATTTTTCTTTTAATACCATTTATTTTTTTATAAGCTTCCAAACCATCTTGTGCCATAGTTTCGCAGCTGGTTTGTGACACATACATATCTCCACTTCTAATGTATTTCAAAGGGAGCACTCTAAGGCTGCAAGTTAAGACGTTCCTTGAATTTCTTCTCGGAAAGGCTTTTATCTCTGTCATTTGTGGCACGTACGTTTTGTAAATAAACTGGAGTTTTCACTTCCCTGCTTTGTTATTGGAAGCTGTGATTTGGGACTGGAGCCATTCTGTCCCTCTGTGAAAAGACACTTGTTTATGTGTTGTCTAGAATATTGGAGCCTGCTTGCCAGGGGATGTACAGTAGATGTGACATCTCAGCACAGCCTATTTTGTCTGCTCTTGCCCTGATTTAAACAGTTGGGTTAAGAACTATTATTTTTTCCCACAGCAGGTTTCTGCCAGAAAAAAAAAGATAACATGAGTTTATGCTTTTACACCAATCCAATGCTATAAACCTCCTGGTTTCAGTTATGAATTTTCTACATAAAACTGTATGACGTAGCCTCATTTGGCCTTATGTCTTCCAAGAGTAAAATTTTTATTCAATTGAAATTTCTGTTTTTAAATTCCATCTGATCCAAATTCTAACTAACTTTCTTTCTAATTCTAACTTTAATCTCTATAATATCTAGAGTATTGAACATGCATAACATCTTACTAGCTACTAGAAGATGTTATGGTTTGGAAGTATTTTGTTTTGATTGGAGCATCCGTTGCTTATCAGGTGACTTGTAAAAAGGTGACATTTCAGTCTTGCAGGAATATGATCTTTGTCTCTTTTCTGCTTGAGGCTGCTTAATTTTTGTCTGTTCATGAAGTGCTGTGGTAACACAGACATATCTGAAATGGTGCTGCTGAAGTGTAAGTGAGAGATACCTATTTCAGGCATAAAAACTGTGAATGATTTGTCCTCTTCTATTGGACTAAAAAGGATTCTATAGTATAATAAAGGTAAAAATCCTCTGCTCAGCTCAGACCTCATTCCTTCCTCAGTCTTATCCTTTACTAAACCAACTTCAGCAACTCAGAACACAATTCTACAAGGGTTCTTAGGAAATGGCATACCACTGATATCTGTGTTAGATAACAAATGATCTTTGTGGCACAGAAAAACCTGAACTTTGGTAATAACTCTATTTTCAGTAAATGGTGAAAAGAGAGAGATTTAATGTCCAATATACGCTTCATCTGTCCCCAGTATTCTTCAATACTATTTGTAGGACAACTGAAAAACTGTATTTTTCAGTAAAATATTTGTAAAAATATATTTGTGAATCTTCAAACCTTTAGCACACATGAGGAAAACAGCTGCATTATGGTCCTGGGTGAAAACACAATGGTCCTGGGTGAAAACAAAAGATGAATTAAAATTCTCTTTCTGTGAAGCAATTATGACCTAATAGAGTGTAAAATTTTTAGGATAAAATTTCTTTAGTTTGTATCTGTGTTAGTTCTCTCATTTGGTTTCTCATCAGGTCTAAGTGCTGCTTTCTTATGACTAGAGATAATTATATAATTTAATCCTACATGACTTCATTGTTTTTTAGAATTTTTTTCTGCTGTACTGGAAAGTGATTTTCACATTGAGTACTCTTCCTTCATCAAAGAAGAAGAAAATACTTTGCAAGAGGTTTGTTTTCTCTTTAACAATAGATACCTAAACTCAACAAATTTTGGTAAGTACAAATAACCACATTTCACTAAAATCACTCAGGTTCAGTTGACCTGTCATTTAAAAAGCACTGTTTTCTTTCTGACATTACATTGAAACTGGGTTTTGTGCCATGAATCAGTGTTGAATCAGTGTTAAATCATGAGGAGGCATATTTTAAAGTTACAGGTATAATTTCCAAACACAACCTTATTTTTCTAAATTAAATTATTTTCTGAGGACATAACCTAGCACTCTTTAATGTGGCCTTGCTTGATAAACTCTCCCAAGATGATTTTTTGGTGCCTTAAGTTGTGTTTCACCTGGAGTATGTATTGAGGAATATATTAAAAAAAAACCAAACCAACAAAACAACCCTAAATGACTAATTCTAATATTTTCTCAGTGAGACTGTGCTGAGGGTATTCCAAAACCAGAAGTGAAAGAGGGTCTTGCTTTCTCTATTTGACAGGCAAATAATCATGAGAGAAGTGATAGCTTACTTTTCTTTTTCATGGGTCCTCATGGCCTCACATGAGGAGCATTTGTGATTATTTGTTCAGATAAGTGTTTTTCAAGGTAAAAAATCACATCTTTTACTCTAATACATTAATCTTTCTATTTTCACTGCCTGAAAAAGTGATGTTCCTTTATGTCTAAATCATCTTTGAAGTATTTCTTTTATGAAACACTGATGACTGTGACAGCTGTTGTGGTAAGGCAGGACACTGACTGCCCTGAATCAGTTCAGTAGAGCTTGGAGAGGTTTTTTTTGCAGGTCAGATTTGCTTTCTCTTATACTGTTCTCATAACTTTGCTTGAAGTTAATTCCTATGGTACCAGTTCAAGTTGCTCTTTATTGAGATTTGACCTGAGAATGCTAAGCAGGGAAAAAAAGAAACACTGAAAAGAAAGAAATTTGTCAGTGTGGGAAAATTCCTAAATGGAACCAGATGTAATGGCACTCAAAGAACCTTGATGTATTGTAAACTTTCTTCATTTGCACTGGATGGGATAACTGTCCTAAAACAGGTAATTTTGCATACAGCTAAGTTAGGAGTGTCTTTATGGCTTTTAGTTGCCTGACTTCTGTAAGTTATCCTGGGAAGCATGAGAACGCTATTCGAATAAGCAACCTTATTCCAGCTGATTTCTAAAAGAGATGCATGCAATGTCAACCCCACAAAATTCAGTGTGAATTTAAGTCTCTAACTTACCTACTTTGCCTTGTTAATCTTCATTGTGTTTGTGACTGCTCTGAAAAAGGACTACTAATAACTGGATTAGTACTTGAAGACAGTGTCCAGTGTAGCTAAGTGAGGATGTTCTAACCCTGGAAAAGATCAGGCTCATCCTTAGCTAAATACGCACAACAGAAAGGAGACATAAATTCTTTGTGTGGGTTAATGTCACAAAAATGAGTAAATGGAAGGGTTCATGTTTTCTAGCCATAAAGAATAGATTTTTACTGCCAGTCCTTGGAGCCCAATCTATGTAGTGGAATTTTTGTATCTGCTCATAGAAGATATCATCCAAATGAATGAGAGAGTTCTAGCTCAATCTCTTCTTTTCAAACCCATCCAAAGAGGAATATGTCTCACTTTTTTAGCACCTAAATGAATTAATAACTTATGTATCTAGATTTTTAGCATCTATTTTTGATACATAATATTAGTCTTCAGCTTGGTGCAGTGTTATGAAAAAGGCTTTTAAAACACTATGACTCTCCTGGTGGTTGAAGCTGCAGCATTTAAAAAAATTCAAATAAGATTACACCTTTTTTGGTCCAATGAACAGCAACTGATTGTCTCATTGAGAGCCCAGAATGCTGACAGAAACTTCTGGTCATTAGGCATAACCTGCTAAAATTGTTTTTTTACTAAAGCAAGGAGAGAACACCCTAAAAAATAATTATTTTAAGTGACTAAAAAGTAATGCCTATCTAGCTATTGGTTTGTTTCATTTTGTTGGGGTTTATTTGGTTTTGGTTTTGGTTTTTCGGAGTAATGCTTGTAGTTTCACATAGCATGAGCTTTTATTCACAATGACTTTCAGTGAAGTTTGAATTCTTCCCTGCACAGGATATGGCTGAAAATGGAAGCCATGCTGTGAAATAACTCAGATAGCTTTGAAAGTAAGATAACATAACCCTTAAAAAGACAAATTCCAGAGTGTTTCCTATTGTCTTTGTTGTCTGGGACTCAAGAATTAAACTCTGACACCAGACTACCATCCAATCAATGTACCTGTTAAGCAACTCAATTATTGATTTAACATTAAATCACTGAGAACATTTTTATTCATATAACATAAGAAGATAAGACTCAGTTGTGTTGCTTTGCATTTTGAATGTGTTGTTTATGATCTTTTTCTAATACTGGAAATGTCTTTGTGTGACTTCAGTTTAATTACAAAAAACAAAATATTATAAATGAAAAAAAGTGTGGTGTTCTCCTTATTGTTTTATAGCAAACAGGAAACTAGAGAGGTATGGACTTTTTCATGCCTGCTGCCATAAAGTGGAGAACTTAAGAACCCTTTTTATGGGACGTTGTATTTAACATACTTTTCCAAACTGGTAGTTACTGAAAATTTGCTGCATTTTGTTTTTTAAACTGCAATACATTTTGCATTTGGCTCAGGACTGAAGTTATTCTAAGTCTTTAGAAAGTGTTTTAGAAGTTCTGTTTATTTTAAAAACTTCTTTCTTGATCAAGCAAGCAGAATCAATATATGAGATGTTTCTAAGATCCTGGAATGTGACTTTAAGAAATTACAGCAGCTACAAATCAAGAGCCAAATCCCTGCCTTACACAAAATGTACCAGTGATAAATGAAGGTCTTACTGACCTAATAAAATGCTACAGATTGATATTCCTTTTGTTGAGCAGCCTGTAATTTCATTAATTTTATTGACAGTAATTATAACAAGTTGGATTTATGGTGGCCATAAAGAAAAGTTAGTCAACCACATGAAAATGTCAGCATGCTCACTTTGGTATGTGCAGCCTGAAGAGATTTCTTTTTTTTTTTTGGGCTGGTGGTTGCCGATCTGCTGTCTTCCTCTGCGGTTGTGTTTGATAGGAATGTCTGAAGTCCAGGTAATGTTGCTTTCAGTGTCCCTTGCACAGTTCTGTATGTAAAACTGAAAATATGTTTTTGTAGCCTTGTGACTTTGGACCTGTAGTTGCATTTCTTAACATTGTTGAGAGGGTTCCTGAGTTCCTGATAGAACTGTATGATACATCAAGGTGTCTATTCAGCTGGATTGTAAGAAGCAAATTTTAAGAGAGGATTTTCTGTTCTTCTTTCTGTGGTGTTAAAGTAAGAATGTAATGAAACCATGCATTTTTTTGAGCTGAGCAAATTGTCAGTTCACTGATTTGTTGGAGACTTGCCTGTGCTGAGAATGCGAGGCCAGAACTGCTTATATTAAACACGTGCCAAATTTCTGCATATACCTGTACAAAAAATTAGCACGGGTTGCTACTGACAGAGGACTGTGCAAACAAGGAGGGATAATGCTACCATAAATTTCCTTGCCTAGACAGAGCAGCACCTCCTCTAAGGAGTGAATATAAAAATAGTGAGTGAATACAGGACCATGTTCCTATTTCTTCAAAATGGGCATCTTTCCTAAATAAACTTATATCCTTATTTAGCATCAATTGAGAGGGAAGATTGTGTAGCTGAAACTAAGAAATTAGAGGTTTCTTCCTTTTTACTAGAAATTAACTGGAGAAAACATGCAGAAAAAAAGTCATAAATTTTCTATTAGAAGACTGACTCTGTGTTAGAGATGCTACTGGGTAGTAAAATACGTTCAAAACTCACCAGATCTCAGAGCATGTCCTGAAAAAAATATATATGCAGATACATGAAAGCTGAAGATAAACTCCAGGAGGTCAATGAAATTAATCAAATATCTTTGCTGAGAAGATTTCAAAACAAAATTTCTAGAAGGGAAGTACTTTTAAGAATAAAATATTTAGAATGCCAGGTGTTATATATAGAAAGAAAGAGTCCACTGCAGTTATGCCAGGGATCTGGTTGTGCTGATGCTCAGTTATAAAAGACATGAAAATAGTAAGCAAGTATGCATAAGATCCCAAACTTTGGAAAATTTAAAAATCATAAAATCTTTGTTTACCTCCAGTGTGAAACAAATCTTTCTTGCTGATTAAGTTGGACAGATTGATTGAGCTTATCTTTTCTCTGTCCTACTATCCCAGCTTGGAGGACAAGTGCTCTAGTGGAGAACTCAGGTAAAAATACAGAGGTTTTATTTGGGTGTTTCTAAAAAGGCTTTTAATTTCTATTTAATCTGATGAACAACAACAACAACAAAATTTTTGTTTAATGTCTCATTGCAGTAGCCATTTTCTTCTAGTTTCTTCTTTCTGGTTCAGCTGAAATACCTCAGCCTTGAACCTCCCTTGGCACAGTAGTACAGAGGGTGGTAACAGAGTAATAGTACAGACAAGTGATGATTTAATAACTCTTGTTTCCTCAGCTTGATGGAATCAAATCTTAGCAGGGCTTTCCTAAAGCAGATTTCTTGCTGGTGGCCTGTCTTCACTGCTTCTGTGGTTTAAGAAATTTAAATTAAATTAATAGTAGTGTTACTGCGTGACAGGTTATCTTTAATTAGGAACCTCATGCTATCATGTAGCACATTTGGAAACTATGAAGATAAAAGCAGGATAGAATACTGGCTTTATATATGCACTTAAAAACTTTCCTAAGATGTCTTAAGATGGTTCTCTTTATTCAAATATGCAGCTGCTACTCCCAATCAAACACTTGCCATGAACAGAATTTCAAACATTTTAGAAAATGGTTGCGTCACCAATATGGTCCATCCTGCACAAGTTGATCTTCTGAAAAGTGAAAAATATCTAAATATGAAAACCTGATTGCTATACCTTGTTTCATAAAATCAAACAAAATATTATCCATAACCAAAACATTAAATATGTTGTGAGTGGTCTCCATAGGGCAATTTTATCTGAAAATACCATTTCTCGTCATGTACTGCATTAAGTTGTGACCTGTTCATAGACTGCAAAATGGGTGTTAATTCATGTATATATGCAATCTATTCTTTTTGTTGTTGTTGCCTAAGGAGCCACCCCCAGCACAGTTGAAAACCAGTTTAAATTATGGTATTTAGTTTATAGGTGGCAAGTTAATTAATGCATATAGTGCTAAGTGTGAAAAAAAGAAACATGTTTTAAAAAGAAATAGTTACCCCTGGAATCCTGTGCCTTTAGTGTACAAGAAGAGTAAATTGTAGCTGCCCTGTCATAGATGTGGTTTGGAGTAATAGAAAACTTGGAGTAATGCCTCTGAAACTACTTCAGTTAAACCTGCATTACTTTATTTCCTTACATTGTAATGCTGCAATATCTTTCAGCAAAAATGTGTCAGCCTCCCCCTTGCCTGATTCCTTTGTGCAGATAAGGTATTTGAAAGTCAGTAGCTATGCAGTAGATTAGGCCTGTGGTAGGGATCCTGTAGAGCTAGACACACACCAGATATAAAAATACAGAGTGCACATAGAATGAAATCTTCATCTGTTACAACTTTAATACTGCTTATTTCAGTTTGCATTAAGCAAAGATATGGTCTTGTATACCACAGAATCATAGGAAGCAGAAAATATGCATCCTCTAAGTGGTTCATTTTGTCTTTAGACATCCAAATATTTTTTCATCACCTAGATTTACATTCTTGCTACTCTGCTTAATTGGAAATTTTATTTCCCTTGTTTCACGTATCTTGTTAAGCTTTTGTGCTATTGTTTTGATTTTTATTTAATAGAACAATTTTTTACTAAAAAATATCATGCTTCCCAAAAGTGATAGGAATGCATTTCTGTTTATATATTTATATATAATTTCTGTTCTATATATTTAGCATGTCCTCTGTTTTAGTGAATCAGCACAACTGCCTCTTTCATTATACTATGGGTTCCTTTTCCAGGTACAGAGTTTCTGGAAAGCACAGCCAACCTGCAAGTCCCACTCCATACACCAGCACTCCGAATTTCCCTGTACCTAGAACTGCTCAGTTCCAGGTATCTGTCACAGGGACAGAAAGATGGCCAAGTGCAATGCAGAAGTGCTTTTTCCCTCTACCATTGTACTACAAACCAATATTTTTCCAGGTTCTTCCCTTCATGTCCTCTCTTATGTGAGGATGAAGAGCAGAGGAAAGGCAGTGTCATGATCCAGGACTCCAGGTTGCCTTTTGCTGCTATTTAGTCACCTTAAGACCAGCCTTTTCTTAAGGATCTTTAATCTGGTGCAGCTGTTAAGGTTGTTATAATTTCATGCTAATTTCTGACAAATAAGATATTGAATTTTGAACCAAAATATTCAAAAATATCTTCAAATTCAATGTGGACTGCAGATTTAAATGATAAATTTGCCCTGCAGATCACATCTTTGAATGAGCAGAGAACCTGAATTTTTTTTTTGCTGGAATTTTCTTCTTACATCACATAACAGTGATCACACCAAAACTGATCACACACTACACTTTCTCAGGCCTCAACCCAGATGCCCAAACCACGCACTCTAAGGAATGAAAAAATTTCCTCTGAGTTTCTGGGTCATGGTGGGTGTGTTCTGAAGCTGAGGTTTTTCCAAATCTCATCAACAGCTACAACATTCTTCTGAGGAGAAGAGTTCTGTTGTAGAGTTTTAGTATTAAATTAATACTAAATTCTGATAACATAGCAGCTATATTATTTGGTTGAGGGACTTGAAATTTCAGTTCAGAAGGAGGCAGAGAATTCCATGGCTCTATGTGTTTTATACTTTACATAAGTAGAAAATAAGGAATTTTAGATGCATACAATTTCCACCAGATTTTAAGCTATAATGTAATCAAGAGTCTCTGCCACTTCTGAGTGTGCCACAAAATGCAGTAGCAGAGGTTAAAGAACTCCTTTTCTGACACCAGTCCTGAGCTACATAGGTTTGGCAGAGACAGTCCTCATGTTTTTCTTCTCTTCCATCTGGCATCCCGAAGAAAGGAATGCAAAGATGAAAATGCAAAGATATGGGGGGGAAAAAAAGAGGTGGCATATAAGGAGGAAGATCATAACGTTATTGGTGGGACAAAGGAGAATCATAAAAACAGGAAGAAAATAAAAATTTCATTAAACTATTTAGAATTAGAAAGAAAATATGTAGGTAGGAATTGTATGCTGCATAAGTGAAAATTCTGTATAGTAATCAGAAAAGTCTACAAGTTGCTTTCTAGAACCTGGAAATAAAGACAGTGCTGTCAAATTTCTTCATTTTACCTACATATGGAAAGCTAATATTTTTTTCCATTTACCTTGCCCTCCTTGCTTCCATCGTATTAGTCCACAAGAGGGCTTAGCAGCTTGGGCTTTCTGCTGGTGTTGCTGAACCTGCTGCTGGGCAGATGTGGAAGAGGCAGTGGTACTACAGGAGAATATGTGGCAGAGACAACTACTGAAGGGTGTGTGGATGGGTGAGAATACAGCAGAGACACTGGGCCCATGGAGGAGCAAAAGAGCGCTGACAAGAGGAGGAAAACCATGAAAACCCTAAGAACATGAAAAGGAAGATACAGTTGGGATGTTGGTGTCCAGCCAAGAACAGTTTGAGAAATATTTTCAAAATTCATTTGATAAACTGCCTCTTGTTTGTAATCACAAAACATCTTGCAGCTTTGGCTCCTAGCTTTGTTCTGATCCCATTCTGCCACATGTTCTTTGGGGCTTTTTGTTCGTGATGAAGTGCCATGTGATCTTTGTTACCTGTAGGTCTGAATATTGATTTCTGCTCTGTAGTATGTTACTTCTCAACAGCCTCAAATCCACCAACCACTGCAAGACATTGATCACAAAATTCCTTGCCAACCACTTTGGTCTAAAATTATCACTTAAGCTATCATACCTGAACCCTGTGATGCTCTAACTTGGGCTTCTCTGGGTGAAAGGGCAGAGATGAAAGAATTCCAACTAACTTACTGTTCTAATCCTTCTTGAGCTCATGACAAACATTTATTTTTACACCTCTTCTGTTACTTGACTGTGACTCCTTTTTATTAAAGAAGCTTCCTTCTTTCACAATTCCAGCCTTCATCTGTTGAAGAACTACCAATTTTGTTAAGAATTTTTAATTTTCTTTCTACAAGTTTTGGAAAGCCACTCTTAGTAAACTCTGTAGAAGGCAATAGAACAGAATCTATCCATATTTTAATTTATATACAAATATATTCTGCATCATCATTGGTACTACACAATGCATGGTAATAAAATGGTTTTTGAGTTGCTTCAGAAGAGACCAAAATTTTCCAAAATGTGTTTGCATTTAACCCAGTCTAAGTTCTGATTTCTGCCAAAATATGAAAATCTTCATTTCATATCAAAGAAATGGACAAGGAAAAGGGTACTATTTTATCTCACTCTCCATTTTCCTTTGAATTTTATTTCAAATAAGGACTAACAGCTTTAAAACACTGATATTAAGATACTTAACAAAGCAGAACCTTGGTGAAAATTGGTATAATAATAGATCAATATGAAACCACAGCCTAAAGTTCCTTCTGCAGAAGGCTGCAGAGAAGCTAACAAGGACAATAGACTCATTAATTTGTTACTAAGATAATTACAAGACCTGGCTGTAATTCTTCCTGGTTTTAGATTAATTAGAAAGTATCTTGACTCTACAAAGCCCATATCTTAAGTTCTTGTGTAGACCTACCTCCCTTTGGCAAAGTAATTCTTACTATTTGAGTCACATGTAATTTGCTGAAACACAGGTTACTTTTCATTTGTTTAGAATGGATGTTAGAGCTGTGAGACAGCAGGAGCCCGAGCTGGTAGAGAAAGCACTGCCACTATTGTTGTTGGGCAGAAAAATACATTCATGTGGTATAGTGCTGAATACAGGTGACTCATTAAATTTGACTACATTTTAATCTGTTCAGTGCCTAAGCTTACAGTGCCCCTTGCTGCCTAATTCCTCGGACTCCTGCTCCTAACAGTAACATGTGTGCAACTGTCGAGGTTTCCCCTGTATTGCAGGCTGAATTTTAGAGTTAGCACCTGGTTTTGAGATCAGCAGTTACATAAGTACATATGTACAGACATGTCATGGTCCATCATGTCATTTCTATCGTGCCTGCTTAAAGAAAGGAACCCAGACAGGAGGAGATTCCTTTAAGACTAGTGAGCCCTCAAGGCTACACCACGGGTAGCCAGCACGGTGGTGTCTGCTCCCACAGTGCTGATCAAAGCGTGATAAAGTGGGTAGGTCACGGTCATGGGTACCTGGGAGCTGGCTGTGGTATGAGAGTTGATGTTCCTCACTGGCAGCCACTGTTTGCTTTTGGCTGTTGACTCAGAGCTGAGATGTTGTCTCTTGTGACCGGCTCCGCGCGGAAAGCGCCGCTGCCTTACGCGGTGCGTGCAAATATTGGAAAACCAGCCGGATCAGCGCGAAGGAGACCAGAGGAGTGCATGCAGATGGGCTGCTATGGGGTCATGTCTAGGCTGCTCCCAGCTTTTACATATTGGCACTTCACAGAAACAATAGGTGCCGCGAGGAAGAGGTTAACCCTTTGGGATTTCATCTCTGCTATCACTTCTGTAGGGACCAACAGCAATCTGGGTGGTAGTTTTTGTTTCTCTACTGCTCAAAATAGGCAGTAGCTTTTTTGTATTAATTGAGCAACCAGCTTCAAACATATTGCATTAAAGAAGCATGAAGTTGTCACCCAGAGTTGCTCTTTTTTTAAAAAAAAGTTGATACATCACTCTGAGTATTTTAATATGCCGATACATTAAATGAAATAAAATAATTTATTTATGATTTTGCTTCTTATAATTGGTTGCCTTTTGATGACTACATTGGCTTGGCTGAGAAATTTGATATACTTTAACTGATATTATGTTCTTTTAGAATATATCTAAACTGTTTTAATCAAACAAAGCTTTAAATAGGTTGCTATTTTGATATTCTTTGAAGCCTTTCCCTTCTGAATGCCACGTGACTTAAAAAATATGTTGTGACACTAAATTCTTCACACTTTCTTGATTAAAGAGAAGCTTGAAAATACCAATCCTAGAAGTTCAAAATTGAACATAAATACACTCCTTATTTTTAAACATTAAATTTAAGGCTAGTGACATTGTTTATTTTCAAGATCTATCTCAGAATATGAATTATCATTAAACTCAGGCATAGCAGTTTGAATTTTAGGGCTTTTGCTATTTCACAATATATGGATTATACCTCTTGTGGACAAGGTCATAACACAGCTTTTCTGTGGATTCAGGTTAAGTGTAGAGCCTTAAATATAAAAGCACCTCTGCATATGCTCTTTAGGAACTGAAGCCTTAGTGCTTAGAAGCTGCTAAAGAGATTTTACTCTCTAAGGGCATAAAAATAAAGTTACAAAAATGAAATAGACTCAAGTTTTGTTGCTACTCAGAATTATTGCTCTATATAATATTTCTGTTATACCAATTAATTTTTTATTATTTAATAATAGGCTTTTGTAAAATATTTGTATAAAATAAATACAAAAAGTAATTTATCTGTGAAATACTATTTTATCATAAAACGAAGCTATTAAGGGGTATTGCATAGTGTTTGAAAAATTATTTAGTGCTAATCTAAAAACAAGAATATTTAATGCTGATATAGAAATCTGCTCCTAGTCATACACAAATTCCATTGATTTTAAGAAATATGTCATAATTTTAAAAATTCAAATATTGGCATTTTTATTGTTTAGCTGTGCCTGCTGTTGTTCTATTTTCTACCCTTTCAAAAGGACACTTAAGGACACTCTTAAATCCAGCACAATGAGCATCCATATATATGCCTAAAGGTATCTTAGAAGGCATAAGAGGCGTTTTCTTGGGGTAGCTGCCTGGGCTGTAAAATGAGGCTTCTGTGGAGCAAAGGTAGCAGATGTTGGTTGATTTTCTGACTGGTAAGATTTTTTTCACATAGTTTTGTACAGGGAAATATTTTATTAAATTTTTAATATCTTTGATTTACCACAGATGAAACAGATAATTTAAAATTACGTACCAAACACAATACTTGCTCTGGGACTTGAATGTTTTTTTAGAGAATCTAACACCATCAGAGCAAACGGTGGGTGGGAACACACTGATGCCACATCCTTGAACTCCTTTGTGTGTTAAGAACAATGTCTCTTTTAAACAGAACATATATCTTAAATAAACCCGGTAGAATTAAAGGGGATAGAAACTGAGTGTAGAAACTTGTCTGTGGTAATGGTACGTGTCTGTGGCAGAAACTTTTCTTCTGTGTGCTGGGCGGCGGTGACAGTAATTTGCCACTGTTTAAAAAGTGAGAGGGATGTAACGTGCGTTTTGGGGTATCAAAGTACGACTTTTCCCCATAACCCTGTCATCAGCTCATTTATTGCTTGTGACTTTAAATAGTTCCCTGAGAGCTCAGCGCGAGCGCCACAGCGAAGTGGANGCGACGCAGAGCCCCAAAGCAAAGAAAAAAAAAAAAAAAAAAAAAAAAATAGAGAGAGAGGGGACTCGTAAAGAAGAAGTCATAAAGTCTGGAGCTCTGGCCAGATTTCCTTTGGAAGGTGAGGTGTGGCCGGGCTGTGCGCGGAGCTGCCGGAGGAGCGGCCGCCCTCCCCGCAGAGGCAGCCCCGGGCTGGCCGGGGGCCAGGCAGCCAGACGCCAGCGCCGGGCTCCCAGCGCTGGGAGAGGCCGCCCAGCCTCCCCTTACAATGGAATTATCTGGGGCCAAGCACCGCCGCAGAAACTCTCAATGCTTCCTGTGCTCGGAGCAGCGGCACAGGCTGTCCGCTCTCCTGCCGCTGGCTGACACACTCGGCAGCGCTCGGCCGCCAGGCTCGCTGGGCAAATGTCTAAAGCCGCCTCTTTCCTGGGATTTACAGAGCTTGCATGCAGTAATGCATTGTATTTTTAGTCTCTTCTGTCATGATCGACAAGATCATGAGTCACGCAGGGAGAGAGAATCAACTTCTATTTCAGGCTCTAAACCATCAGTAGTCTTATAGTAAAAAGGATATAAATTCTTTAATATTCTAACATCTTTTTGCAAAAAAAAAATAAATTTTAATTATGTCTAAAAGGAGCAGAATATTTAAAATAAATTCTTCCGTTTGGCTAATTTTTATTATGGTAAGGATTTGAGAAATTTTAAGAATTGTTTAAAGTGAACTGTCTTATAGGCTGGAAAGGCAGAAAACATACTAAAACAGACCTCTTATTTTGCATGGCATCTTTTAAAGAAAACCCTTGAGAATAAGTCCAATGCTGTCTTTCTTGCATGTTTCTGACTTGGTTTTGTCTCACGCTCCTGAGATGTATTATATGCCCACTGGTGGTAAGAAAGGATGTGTTCTCAACCTCTAGAAGATGTCTATAAAATATTAGTAACTGAGTTATGAACAGTTAATAAGCATTCCCACTTATTTTAATGTAGAAAACTAGCATCTGTACTGTATTAATGTATTTTAGAAATGAAACTGTTGTAGAGAATATAATTATTTGTGCATTTCTCTGTGTGTGTTTGTACTGTATGATGGGCCAGAGCCACTCTGTTTCACTGAAATTAGATATGTGTCTGGCAGAGTATCTTCTTGATGGGATGAGGGAAAAGGCACTACCAATAGCAGTTAAAAAGCTTAACTTTGATTTCTGTACAATAACTTAATCTCATTGAGGAAAGACAGAAATATCTTTCACACTTACTAGTGCTTCATCTCGAATATCCCCTTACATAATGTCCATTATGTTAAGTGGACTATAGAGAGAGGATAATTCATGTCTTATGAAGTACAATACTTTTATTAAGACAGTAGTTCTAGTTTAGGTAAAGTCTATAATGCCATCCCTGGTGTTGTGCAGCTGTGAGATTATAAAGATATATAAAGCACAAATTTTAAAATGCTCCCTTTTTTCTCCAAAAAAGAGACCATGTCACCCATCATTCTTACCAGTCAGGGTGGTGCACTCATCATAAGATGACATGGCTTTCTCTGCAGAGTTTGACTCAGATGGCATTATTTGGAGGAGAGTAGTTTTGTGTTAACACAGGAAAGTTTACCAGGTGATATCAAGGATCTCAGTTTGATATACTAATGAAACAGAAAGAAATTTGTCATGTTTATACTCTGCTTAATGCCCATTAGATTTTGTATTTAATTCTTCTGTACTTTGCATTTTTATCTTAAAATCAATACATTACTGACTTTCTTCTATCTCAGGAAACTTTTAATAGAATTTCAAGTGTAGAAGGTATCCTGCTTTCAGAAAAACATTTAGTATTTGCCACATAGATGTCATTTGATCACTAAATCCTTAACTCTCATTACAGAAAAGAAGGATACAGTGTTTTTTCTATGGCCTGGGAATATGATGGTCCCTCTTTGTACTGATTCTCATAGCTGAAAAAATAGGATTCAGATTATTAAAATCAACCTAATAGGTATACAATAAAATGTGCATAAACCAAGAAAACATTGAGGTACTACTTGTTCTAAATTGATAGTGAAGGTCCTGTGATTTTATCAGTTATTTCAATGTGACCTTGCTCATCACTTTTATGAATGGGGTTTTTTTACTAATTTTTCTACTGGACCCGTAGTGGGACCAATATGATTTTTTTTAAGATTCAAAAAAGACTATCTGACTTTAATTTTCCACAGTCCTATTGGCTGAATTGCTTAGAATAAATAAAGTACAGAAAAGAAGTTTCTTCAGTTGGTAGATTTGAGTGATGCAATTGCCTTGATATAGAAATGAAGAACTTAAATTAATCAGGAGTCTTCACATGTGTTGATGGTGAGAAGTCATTCTTTCATTTGGATCTATACATGTAACCCTCCCATCTGTGCAACTGTACTTTTAGAAGTATGCTAATAAGAACAGTCCCACCATCTTGGTTTAAGTTAATTTTACTAACAAAAGGAAAAAAAAAACAAACCACCATTTTCACACAGATACATGTCGCGACTGCCTTTATCCCTGTATAATATTTTCTAATTAATTTGTTTTAAATATTTAGCTAGGAATAAAGGGCAATCATTAGAACTGACAGCTCCATATGATACGCTAGAGCTGATCTCAGGTTTATGCAAGCTTAGATTTTGTAGTACTGGATAAAAAGATGTTGGGTAAAGGAAGGGGGAGAAAAGGATATGAATGCATCAATGAAGACTTTGGAACTCTGGACAGAGAAAATGACAATTTCAGATGGGAAGGGTAAGGGATCAGTTCATGTTTCTGAGCATGAAAATAAAGACATGCCTGAGAAAGGGGGCAGAATATAGACAGATACACTTCTCTCTTGGTCTCATTCTGCTGAAACACAGGATCTTTACATCTTTAACCACTTCATGGCTTTTCCTTACAGTCTTCTATTGGCCCTGACTTCCTGGGCTGCTGGGAAGAAGTAATAAAATAGATTCCTACTGTGAGGAAAAGGTAATATTACTTTTGAATTATTACTTAATCTGCATAGCACCCACTCTACAGCTCTAATAGAAGTGGTCTGACTTTGTATGTCCCACCTGCAGGTTTCCTTGGTAAAACTGCACACAGAATTGTGCTGTAAATTTTCACAAGGATTTCCACAGATGTGTTGAAATCATTGGTCATTAGAATCATAACTTCTGGTTTAAAAGGAAGAGCTTGTATAACACTGCTTAAGTTTGAGACTCTCCCTTGAACTACTGAATGTATATGATTGTCAAAACCTTTACAGACCTGAGAATTATTCTTTTAAAGTCAAGTCAGGAAGGGAAGTCATCAGACATTATAATTTCCAGTCACTTAGGAGTTGAAAGATTTTAGTGAGAAATTGCAGGAACTCGGGAATTTTATTTGTTGGAAGTTTGGGTTACATTTATTTTTTTCAGGTAAATAATAAACCAAAAAGTTATGCAGTGCTTATGAGATCCCATGGTTACAAACAATTTAATTGGTGAATTTTGGGATGTTTTGATGTTTGTGATGCCTCCAATTTTCATGCTATGTCCCATATCCAGGTCAAGGACAAGTGTGAAAGCCAATCTTCATATGACTGTTGAAGTCACTTTGAGATGATTCCTGCACTTAACCAGTGTCTGACTAAGTTATTATTATAAACCCATCACTATAAATTGAGATGAGAAAGAATGAGGGAATAAAGGGAAGAGGAAATGACTGAATTCATATTTCTGAAAATGCTCCAATAAACAATTCTCAATATATGATGATGGAATTCTTGAAACTGCTTTCAGTCCCTACTCTAAATTTCTCTCTGGTGATTATCTGAACTTGGTAGTATCTTGTTATATGTGAATTTGACCACTAAATTTAAACAAATCCATTTCATACCTCCACCCTTTCCTCTTGAAAGTCCCTCCTTAAAATACACCACTTGTGAGCAAAAAGCTCATACTGCTCAGTTACCATGAAAAGATTTGTTTGTCAGCTTAGTAATTGATCATCTAAACACAGCACATAGCAAGATTAAAAATAAACCAACGTAGCACTTTGACTATAATACTTAGTCATTTCCGATCAACTTTTCCATAAATATATGTTTATTTTATGCTTTGCTCCTTGGACTGTGCATGTAAATACAATGTTTGCTGCAAAATTATTCTTAGATGGATACTTAGATTATAGGTTTTGAGGAACAGCGGTTTTGTTTTCAACCATTGCTTTATGAAGCAGTAAGTTGAAATCATTATTTGCTGAAATTGTTTGAAACAATGGTAAAAAACTGTTTTAAAGCTACACAAAACCTTTTCAAAAGGTCTACTTTGAAAAGGTTTGGGGGTTTTGGTGGAAATATGGAAATGTGAGGCATTTGAGAGATTCAGTTAAATGTAATATGTTTGAGTACAACAGTCCTGTGCACATGCAAAGGACAGAATTGAGGTCCTTTAGTGAAGGAACAGAGAACTTCCTCATCTGCCTGATTCTGTGCAGATAACATTGAAGCAAGGTTAGCTGGGCTTTATGCCTGTGGTTACATCACTTAAATACTACACTGGGAATAGCTCACTGAAATACTGGGAATTATTCGTGCTAAAGTTATATCATAATTTTATGGTTGTATAACTTAGAATGTTTAAAGATCTGGGAGTAGGTGTGGATGCTACATCCCCTGGAAGTGTTCTGGTATAGGCTGCAGAGTTTTGACCAATCTGGTCTAATAAAAGGTGCCCCTGCCTGTGGCAGGAAGGTGGGAATTAGATGAACTTTAAGGTCCTTTCCAATCTAAACCATTCTATGATTCCCCAGTTCTTGGTATTTCCTAAATATGACGCCAAGCCGAAGTAGAAATATGACAAGCCTGTTATTTAGCCAGGTACTAAATGAAAATTAATTTTTTTTGTTTTGTCCAAGTGTACTCTGTCATTTTAAAAAAGACATTTTGTCAATTGTAGTTGTTGAGCACAGATTTTGAATTACTACAGCGAGCTTTTTCTGTGTACATCTGAAAACCTGTAGAAGCTTAAGCTACTAGCTGTTTGGACTGTCAGTTGATGCAGTGTTCAATATATTTTATCAATTGCCATTTAAAGAGGTTTAGATACTCTTTGTTTTGTGACTGAAAGCATGTGACAAACAGTTGCAGAAAGTAAAAAGAAAACTCATGACTGTATATTTCGATAGAAAATCATATATTTGGGACTGTGCTGTACAAGTGTTAAAGCATCAGTCAAATGTGGAGGAGCACTACATGATTACTTGATACACTTCAAATCTGTGCTTTAGTTGGATGATGAACATAGAGATTTGGTCCCAATTAATACAGAGATCAGTCTAGACAATCCAAACACATTATGCAAAGTTTGGGCTGTTTGCCCTGGAGATGTTTGTGTGAAAGCCTCAGAGCACCTGGAGGTGTTTGTGTGAAAGCCTCAGAGCAGCCTTCCAGTACCTGAGGGGCCAGAGAGGGTCCTAAAAGAGAGGAAATTTAGATTAGATGTGTGGAAGAAATATTTGCTGTGAGGGTGAAGAGACACTGGCACAGGCTGCCCAGAAAGATGGTGGATGCCCCATGCTTGGAAACATTCAAGGGCAGGTTGGATAAAGCCCTGAGCAACCTGGTCTGGTGGGAAGTGCCTCTATCCATGGCAGAGGGGTTGGGACTAGGTGACTTTTAAGGTCCCTTCCAAGCCATTAACATTCTATGATCATGTCTTCAGTCTCCCAGATACTTTCAGAACCTGAAATGGAGAGCAGGTGAGGAAAGGGCTCACCTGCCCTTTCAGAGCTGAGGCTTTTAGGCTTCTGTTGTACAAGTGAAACAGAGTATTTTAAATATTTTATTTCTGTGGGAAAGTATCTAAAAAGAGGGATATGTGTCATATCCGAAGGACATGTATTCTTTAAGAATTACTACTTTCTACCTTTGACACCTCTTTTCTGTCAAATCTTGTTCAACTTCAGCGGAGTCTTTTGTAAGGCAGTATTATTTAATCAGTGTCAATAAGTGCTTGCCTTCTGTAGTACTACTGCAAGTAAACTACCAATGTTTACACTAAAATTCAGTCTGTTAGTAGCCTTAAGAGTTTTAAAGTAACAAATATTTACAAACATATTGAAGTGCAACCTTAGATTAGTAATGCCGCAGCTACTTTTTCGGGTTCATTGGGTATGTTGTATCTGAAACCCAAAAGCCTAAGTTTGGATAACACTTGTTATGCAGTTGTTGTCCTAGACTTTATTTTTCAAAATCAATAAATTAACCACATGTGCAAAAGAAGTGCAAACTAGAAAAATCTGGTAGAATAAGATCCATTACTATTTTTTAAAGATCTAGATGGAAAAATAACATTTACACAGTAACGGGAAATATCTCTTATTTCACGCACAATGTTATGGATACTTAAAACTTGGAGGGAGAATAATATTTTAATAAAGTTTTTACTATTAATAGTAAGTTTCTCGCTTCTTACATTTCAGCTTTAAATAAGAAGTAGTAATGAGAAATAATGAAAAATCCAACCAGCTACTCTGAAGGGCTTGTAGAATTGAGGTCATGAGGAGTGTTAGACAGATAAGAAAATTCAAGATCGAGACAGAGATGGACAAATGCCAAGATAAACCAGTGGCATTATACAGAGATATAATATATCACTTTTTTCATAGATCTACACTTATTCACCTTGGGATACTCCCAATTATTTTTAGGACCTTACTCATTTCCTAGATGACAGATTAGAGATGTTACATTGTCGAGTCCTTGTGACTAGTGAAGGACAGTTATGGAAAACCCCTGTGTCCTTCTGTTTTCTCTAATCTCCTAGAAAATAACTGTCATGTCTCCAGACTTCTAGTCTGAGGTCAAGAAATGTCCAGCATTTGAAATCAAATTAAATAGGTTTGTCCATTCAGGAGTCACAGTAAATGTACTGAAGACCTTGCATGAATATATGCTTGGGAAAAGGCCATGCAGATACTGTTTGCTATTCTTAGTAGGCAAGGTGATTGCGTGTTTCAACTTTCACCTTTAAACCAGAAATTCTAATAGCTGACCTTGAGAAAAATAATCTCATCACTAAAAATATGCTACTGTAACAATATCTTTAATGTACTTTTTTACAGCTAGATTTAAAAAGGCGAATTCACTTATAAACAGATTACATCATCTGCACCTCAAGCTCATCTCTGGAGCTAAAGGAATTTTGACAAAGGAGTTGAAGAGGAGTCTCTTTATATTTGGAAATTAGATTTCTGTAAAAATATGAGTAAGAATAGAAAAGCAAAATATTTAATAGACATACAGCTTGAAACAATGATTTTGGAAGAACAGGCATGTTGATTAAGGAACATCTGAAACCATCAGTATATTCTCAAAAGAAAAATCTCAATCTGAATACAAAATATATTTTATATGGAGACTGATGTCCGCAGCACTGAACTGCCACTTGTTTTTTATATCATTCATGCAAACAACTCAACTGCTTTTCAGCAGGATTTTACTCAATATCTCAAAGCAGCCTCTCAGCACATCTGTCCTGCACAGAACAGATGCTCTTATTTTCTGTGGTTTGTAAAGTGCTAATCATTTTACAGAAGCTTACAGAGCTGGCAGTCTCACTCACTTCAGATGTGACAGAAAAGAAAGCAGTAAACAAAAGATGTTAAGGGGAAGGAAAGTTGGAGGATGTGATTATATGTTGTAGTAATGCAGGAACTCCTGACCTTGGCACTGAAGTAATAAAAATTTTCAAATCAAAACTCATGTGTGCATGAAGGTAAATCTATTTTTATATTAGAAAGCACCTTTAGATGAAGTCACATTGTAACTTTAGGAGTTTTTTTAAATAAAAATCCTCACTTTAACCTTTTAATTGATTAATCTCCTGTATAAAAAATGACAGTTAAATAAAATCAGGAAACTTTGACAGATGGAAGTCACTATGTTCTTTGTGAAATAACAGACTGTGGAGAGGAGTGACAAACTGACATATATAGTATAAAAAGGGAAAAGGAGATATTTCTACTTTACTTTCCCTGAGACTGCTGTAATTTGTACCATAGGAATCAGATCTTATAGGACCTTTCTGCTCATGAGTACTATTAGCATCATGAGGGTTATTTTTATAGTTTTCAGTGCTCTCTCGCAGGGAAGGCTTTGGTTTTCCCCTATGAATGGATAGTTGGAACAGAATTTTTCCCACTCACTGTACAATGCCTCCCAAAAAATGCACCAGCTATGATGTGGACAAAAGATATTAACATTTTATTATTTTAATACTTATAGATAGCCTTTTGTTCATATGAGACACGGAAAGCTTTCCTCTATGACATTCCAGTCAAAACATTGCACACTCTCAGAATGTTGCAGGCACTTCAGGGGTATGAGGGATTTTAACCTTTTCAGAAATAGTTTTGCTTGATTTTGTGAAAAAATTCTCTTTTACAGCATGTAAATTTTAGTTATTTTAGACTAACTTGTCGTCTGTTAAAGGTTAAGAAAAATGCTGTTCTTAAAAGTATTATTTTTCCCTTTTATGGATGAGCACCAGGCTTTAAGACATCAGTGTAAATAGAGTTTCCTGTTCCAGAGAAGTTTGGCTGCTGCAGGAGCTCAAAGGTCCTTTGGGAAAAGCTTGATAGGAACTATGAGTTGAATGTGACCTGAGGCTCCAGGAACCAAAGAGCCAGAACTGAGGGAAACACATTTCACAGCCCTTTTGTGCAGTCTTAAGTCCCAAAAGCACTTCTGGGAAAGTAAACCCTTCATCATACACACAACATTTCTTGCTAGATGAGTAATTATGCTAATGGCTTTTAGAAATCATTCTGTTATCTGTAGATCTGTGACTTCTTTCCTTGAAGCTTGCTGCAGCTTCAAAAAGATCAGCAGATTTGCAGAAGTACTGGGAAGGAATAGGGATGCTGAACATTTCTCCATGGCTGGTAGACATCATGCAGTATCCAGTCCAAATGCAGTTTTGCATTCAACATCCTAGGAATTTTCTGAAGAAGGTAGACTTGAATTCCTACAGGAATTCTGTTCCATTAGAAATGCTAAATTACCAGAACTATGTTTATTCAGAACTCAGTGTGACATCTTTTTCTTCTCCTTTTCTTTCCCCCTCCCATTTACAGCTGGGCAGAATTCATGCATGTGAAGAAGGAAGGAGCAAAGCAAGCTGGGCAGAGAAAATTATTTACTTTGATGCAGAGCAACCACCAAACTTCCATGTTAACAAGGTTGCTTGTGTGAATATCACTTGGCTGCTGCATTTCTTTCTTCACTTGACCAAGTTTTAGTTGGAGCTCTGCCACAGACTTTCCAATATGACATTAAATGAATCATACAATATCTATCATTTTAAAAGGAGTAATAACACTCAGTGGGTTGTTTTGTTTTGTTTTGCTGGATGTGTTTTGGAAAACAAAGGCATTATTCCCTGTCTCTGAAAGTACTGCTGTAATGCAAATAATTGAAACATTAAAATAATTTGGAATATTTGAGGAGCAACACAATTGTTTATTTGGTATTTCCATTTGCTTTCTTAATACTGGCTTCCTTCTTTTAGCATTATCAAAAATAATGGTTCAAAAATTAATTAAAATTATTAAAAACCTCAAAATATGTTGTGAAAAAAAAGAAAAGGAGATAAATTACATTAATTGAAGAGATCAGAATGAAGTAATATATTTCATCTCTCCTTCATAACTACTTTGTGGTGCAAGTAGCTGCCCTTTGGAAGTGTGGAGAATAACTTGCATTGCTAGAAATTAATTCTGTTATATTACCTCAATTTTATAATGCTGAAATTAAACAATTATCCTTTTTTTGTGACCTAAACTTTAAAAACTAATTCTCTCTCATTCTTTGAACTTTGGGTATGTTAGGCAATTTTCAATAACGGTTATTCATGTGAAGAAAAACATTGGGCGTGTGCTTTCTAAAGAGCTCAGTAAATCAACAAAGCTATACATAGCACAGTCTGATGTAGTTACCAGCTGATATTTCTGCAAAGAAACTCGAAATGAGAGAGGAAATTCCAAACTTCCTTATTATTCCAACATGCTGAGCTTGCTAGTCAATAAAAGATTTCCAAGTTTTATTTAGTATATTGGTGGCATTTGGCTGGTTCCAGCAGCAGGTATCCCTTGTATCTTACTCTTTGTCAGCTATTAACTTTTCATTAGAGTTGCATTTCTGAAACACTCCATTTTCATTATATAAGATATAACATTCAAGTTATTTCTATTTAAGCATCTCTGCTACATCCTCTTTTGCCTGTTAGCAGGCAAAACCAAAACTAATATTGGTAATACTGCTTTCTTTTGCCTGTTAGCAGAAAGCAGTATTACACATCATAATTTCATGGAAAGTGTGTCTCTTTTGTGTATGGTGTTTGCAGAGCTCTGTTTTCATTATCCTGTTTTATTAAAGAATATTGAATGTAAAAGGGGATATTTATCCTGAATGTTGCATATCATTGGATTTCTCTTTTCAAGCTTTCATTTACGTCATCATAAGTCAGGCAACCTGAGGTTAAGAATAAGGAAGAAAAGAGAAAAAAAACAGGCTGATGGGAAAGAAATGTGGTTAGTAATTATCAAAAAATCTCTGTTGGTATAATGGGGAATAAAACAAAAGCAAAATGAGTATACTCGTGTTAGTGGTTAGAATGGTCATGTGATTAAATATATCATCTTTGACTAGAATGGTTATACATGTAAACAAAGTAAGAAATGTATCATCCTATTTCTAACACACAAGAAAGACACAATTGAGGAAAAATGCTAAATAATCCACATGGATGTGGCTAAGATGTCACAGAAAAACAACAGGCAAAGAGTGATTAATAGAGAGTGGAGCAGACACTCAAAGAGAGATTTATTGGAAGACACACTCTTACCTAGAAGGAAAATAATTTATAAATGTATAATTAAATTTGGTATTTAGCTCTCACCTTTGCTCTCTGGGGCGCAATTTTCAGCTTTGTGCTGGGGCAGGGTATCAGCACATGTAACTGTCAGCCAAACACTTGTACCTTTTTACATCTTTTTTTCCCCCTTGCTTAGTAGATATAACTCCATTTTAAGAACAGCCTTGTTTTATTTAATGCATCAAGGTGTTAATTGCACCTTGAACTCAAGTTAACATTTTGAGATGAGAAGGTTATATTAGAAGACATAGAATGGTATTGACAGAATTTTTCCTCCAAAAATGCAGAGGCAGTTTAATTTTCCAGACATGAAAACATCCTAGAATTGTTGTCATGGCAAAAATTAAAGGCTCTGTAAGTTAATTGTTAGATTCTTCTTGTTAACTTATCCTGTGGATAGTCCATTTTCATTTCCTTTTATTTTATTCCATCTCAGACTTAAAAGCAAAACATTCCTTTTCAATTTTGTCAGGCAGAAGAGCAGTTAGTACCTTTGTGGTAAGTTTTGATGTTATTGATATAGGTGCTCCAAAATAAACAGCAAATTCCTGAGGTTGGAAGTTTTTCAGGATTCTGTGTATGCATTGCAATCCTGGATAAAAGCATGTTTGGCTAAATCTGCTTATCTTTTATGCAGGTAGTCTGGTTGGAACTGCTATACAAATTTGTTGCCAGGTGTTTCTGAAGCAGGAATGTACATATATTGTTCATATAAACTCTTTGGATTAAAATTCAGTAATCTCTCACTTAAACAGCCTTAGAACAAGTTCTTTATCAGAAAATCATACCAAACAATAAAGCTTGTCAGAGTTCAAGAAGGCAGCATTTGATCATAGGGGTCCAATTTAAAAGCTGTTTTTCACAACAGTGTGTGTGTTAGAGTATAACATTTATTGAATCAGAGCTGGCAGAGAGTCTTGAACTGTCAGGTTCTATGATACTTGCAGAAAATATTTTCTGTTTGTATAACTCTGTGATTTCTACTATTTAAACAGAATCTTCTGTAAACTTTTCATGTATTAATACCTAGAAAATAAATCCTGTGGATTATTTTACTTTTCCATTTTCACACTGTTTTTTATAAATCTGTTACCAAATATTTCATGTTGTGCTTAGTCATGGAAAGATTCTCCAGGGAAGGGGTGTTTGAGTATAACAGCCTGTAACACAAAACCATCTGTACCTTACTCAGGGACACCGTGGTACTCCTACAGCTTCAGAGAAATTAGCCATGTCTTTTAAGAACTATTACTGGGAAATAATCTACTACATTTCATCAGTCTGGGATTTTGAGCTCCCTTCACTCCTTCAAAGATGCAGTGCATGCTTTCTTATTCCCATACTGGTAAAAAATAAACAAAATTCCATAAATGTGCTGTTTCAATGCCAGTTTCATCTGTTTCAATAATAACTGTTGTGTATTTGATATATTCTTTGCAGTTAAACTCATCACTGACTTGTTTCCAAATATCTGAGGGTAGTAGGCTGAAATAAAAATTCAGACATGCAATTCAAGCATAGCAAGTGGAGAAAGCAATGACTGATGCTGTGAATGTACCTGCCTAAGTACAACAGTGAGTTGTTAGAACAGCAAATATTACCAGAACTATTTTTTTTAATTGCTGTATCACAAATTTTTGGAAGCATTTTTGGTGTACTCTGGGGAAAACAAAACAAAACAAAACAAAGCGAAACAAAACAAAACACAAGCAATACCATCCAAAAACCAACCAAACAAAAAAAATCCACAAAAAACCACCAAAAAACCCCACTTTGTTTTTAAGAGAACTAAAAGTTCTCACTAGAAATTTCTATACAGTAAATCAAGTTGGTATCCTTTCTAAATAGTCAACAACATCCTGAATGCCAGTATAACCTTCCATTATACTTATTCCTATTCATTCATCTTCTGAAAAATATGAATTTTTGCAGCTTACAGTTAAATCATCACAGGACACTTTTTTGCTTTGATTCTTCTAACCATGGGAAGCATGAGAAAGCTGACCTTCCCTTTCCTCACCCTCTTCATTGTACATCAGAAGCTGGTACTTTTTTCTGCTGCAGTTCAGACAATGTCAAAGTGGAGGGGATCAAAAAAAAGAGAAAACAAAAAACAATAACTAGGGCTGTCTGCCCATCCTTCCACTGTGTGAACAGGGAGGGTCTGAGGCAGTACTTTTCATGGGATAGGATTTCATCAAAACATAACAAATTAAAAAAATATTGGTTTGATACCTGAGTAAATTGAGTGATTTTGTGGGGGAGACTTTAAGAACCACTTCTCACTTACGCTTTGCTGTTCATAGAACTGGTACCAATGAAAGAAATCTTTTTGGTTTAAGTACAGATACTAATGCAAACGAGGCTTTGGCTACTCAGATTCATAAGCACAATTTTAGAGTCCTGTTTTAAAAGGCTGGCTGATAGATCAGGACATATTTTTTAGTGCTGTGAGTTTCTCATTATTTGAATTTCTGTAGTATTATTTACTTTCTTAGATAGTGTTCTGTATTTAATGTCTGTTGGAAAGAGAGATGTACTACTTGAGTAGAAAACTATATTTATTTCCCAATATTCTTAACATGAAAACTACTTTCACTGTTATTTTATCGTTTGATGATAGTCAGGCTTTTGGGGAGGTGTTGTGACTATGACTCAATATGATTGCATCTTTTCATTACTTTACTGAGAATTTTTTTTAACTGTCCTAAAATATATGTCTAAAATGGTAGTTATACATTAAGGTATGAGGTAACTTCAAAGACAGCTTTAAGAAACACAGATTTAAATTTTCTTTATCTCTGTCACAAAGTTTATTTGTTGATTCTGAAGGAATTAAATTGATAAATGCACTGCTCAGGTAGCACCCTGTGACATTTTAACCTGGGTTCAAAGCTTCTCTTGTGGTCCAGCTCCCTCAAAGAACCTTTGATGTTCTTACATTCATTCACCCCTCATTTGCTATTGTCTCAAGTATTTACCCTCTGGAGTTTATTTAGGAAAGGTATTGTAGGATGTAGCAGTGTATCTTAAATAAAACTATAGTAGGACAGAGATGCTTACAGAGATGTTACTTACCTGTGATCTGTCATGTATTTACATATAAATTGCAAGGTCAATACTAAACCTATATGATTCTGGATTATTAAATGGGAGGAAGAAACTGTATGTTTCCTTGAAAGATATTTCTGTTATTTTCTCTTTGGGATGGTTTTCAAATCTGAGTATTGATTTTAACTTTTTTAACTTTAACATTTAAGTTAGAAAAAAAATCCTTGAAACTCATTTGAAAAATTAAGTTTTCAGAATAAACTTACTTTGTGTAGTCCTCATAATTTTAAATACTAGTTTTTCACAGCTTTCTGTGAGCAACAAGTAATTTGTGTGCGCAAAAGATTTATTCTGTTCTGTTCACTGGAAATAGAAATACTTCATGAGGCGTTTGATATCACAGCTGACTGGAACATCTGCCTTATCTTCATTGCAAGGCTGACCAATACATTATGCATGAAGTTGAAAATTAAACTAGGAAGAAGTAGCATGACCTGAGCGTGCAATGCAAAATCAGAACTGGACAGTTACCATGTTTTCTCGAGGGGAATACTGCCAAGAGATTGTTTGCATAATTCCTGGGTATAAAATCTATTTATTCTGTTTTATTTTTATAAATGTTCCTTTTCCAATCCCTACATTAACGAGGCTATATTATGATATCAAAATGGTAAAATAAGGATTTAAATATAAATGAAGATAAATGAGCAAGTTCTAAAGTCAAAGATAAATATTAGCATTATTTTTAATTTTTCATTTAATTCAGAAAACTTAAGGCTAGAAGGAGCTACAGGGACTTACTAGTCTTCCCCCTCACAGGTTGCCCTCACAGGCTGTGGAGCCTCCATCCTGAACAACTGGCTGGAGGTGGCTCTGCTGGAGCAGGAGGGTTGGACCAGATGAACTCCAGAGGCCCCAGCCAGTCTCAACCATTCTGTGATTCTGTGACCAAAAGCAAAATCAGTTCTAGGTGAGCAATTTTTAACAGATATTGGCCAATCTGATTTTAAAATGTATTTGATCTCTATTTATAAAAAACTGGAATGTTTTATCCATAGGCAGTATAATTCAACACTTCCTTGTCTTCAGCTTCTTCAGAGCATTTTTCTTATAATTTTAGCTAAGTTTTTCTCGATGCAGTTAATTATGTAATGATTTTCTGTCCTATCCTCAGTGGATATTAATCTAAACTGAATCAGATGTCTAGGGAGGTGAAAATTCTTATTTGTCTTTTTGAAGAGGTAGTCTAAAGCCAGTTCCTTTAAGTTCAGCATAGAACTATGCCTAAAATTGGAGAAGAGAAAGGGAGATGCACATGATCTATGGCTGCCTTCTGCTCTATTGTGACTCTGGACAAGTTAGCTAGAACATTTGTTTGTCCTGAATTCCCAAAGGTCCAGAACAGTGTTAGTAATGCTGATATATCTTTTTAAAGCCTTTGTTGGGTGACAAATAGTATTTAAATGCCCTTTGGGGTGAGATGATATTAAAAAAAAACAACAAAAAAAACTAGGTTAGAAATAAGAAGTATGAATGCTTTTTTTCAAAATGTCCTTAGTTACAAGAGCAGCAAGCAGAGGCTCGATAAATGTCACTTTTCTTTGATTATCTAGTGTTTCAATCAAATAGGAATTCCCAAGAAATTTGTGTCTCCTTAGAGTCTTGCTTTAATTCTTAATATAATGGACATTTAACTTGTGACAAAGAGTTGAAGCTGCTTCTGTGATCTCAGTCTGCTCAGTTGTAGACCCTTGAAAATCTTCAGAAATGGTAGAAATCAGCTTCTTCCTTCCTGGACCATTTTTCAGTCATACTTGCACTCATTCCATGGGACTGAGGTGTAGCCAGAGCTCCTCCTCTTAGGTTTACCAGGAAAAGCTCTTAAACACTTGAAATCAAGAACTTTGGGTTTTTAATATTTTATTGTTGTGAAATTTAGAGAATTGATCTTGATTTGATACTTTCTGGAGAATCATCTTAATACTATTAACATCATATCCAACCCTTGTAAGATTCAAGATGGTTATCAATTTTTTAATTATTTTTACCAGAGCAGTGGATAATAACCAGTTATTGAAAGAAATTTTTCCCTAGTGAATGTATTACACTTGTAAAACACCTAGGATACATATATTGATTCTGGCTGGAAATTTAAAATGCAACCTTGAACATTTTGTGATCTTCCCAGTGGTATGTCCAAGTTACTTCTGGTGTCAAGTACTGTATTTATCCACATTATTATTTAAATTCTTTCTGTTAAAATAGATTAATTATTTACTAAGTTATATCACTGGTATTTGCAGAAATGGAAAAGTATTTTTTCACAGTATCTCTATCAAATTTTGTCATACAAATATGCCTTTCTACTCACCTCTTATTTCAGTATTGTTGGATAGATTCTGACTTACAACGGTATAAATAATGACTTTAATGTGTGGCTATTCTATGCATGAAATCACATTAAATATATGTGTACCTATAAACTTTTGTTTTGTGGGTAAAGATGAACAAAATCTCATTTGTCAAAGCAGCCAATAATCAGCAGTCTGTGTCTTTGTCTTTATAACAATGTTTGTTTTAATCCCAATTATGTATACATCTTGGACATCTGTATACTTCAGCATTACATTTGAAGTTTTTGTAAACTGTGTCATTGCAGCTATCTAAACACTCACTCCTTACAGTACTATGTTAAAAACCCTGTTAGTTTTTAACTATAGTACTATAAGAAAAAATACAGGTCCTGTAGCTCTTCTGATCACTATGATTCTAATCCAATCAATTATGAAAGTACACCTGTAGTAATCTGGGAAAGTATTTCTGCAAGGGCTATGCAAGTAATCTGCTTCTGCTTCACACAGCATCTGAACATATGTCATAATCTACCAGTTTTCAAATACAGATTTCTTTAATTCCTATTTTATTGAAAATCACTAGCAATGGAGAAATGGTTTTGAGTACTTTTTCTCTTTGAATAAATATTCAAGCTTACTAATCACTTACAGGTAGCTATGAGCAGAAGTAGTTGCTTTTGTTTAAGGAAATTTTGAAACAGGAAATTCAAAATTTCACATTGAGCCAGTGACACAAAAGGCTGTGGTTTATAAAGACATGCATAAAATCGGTAATCGTACTGCCAAAAGACCTGTAACTTAATTCTTTATTGTAAAGATTGCCTGTTGAATATTTTACCATTTTTTGTGTGCTTAACACTAAGAGTTCTTCTGGGTCAAATAAGCTGTATGCACCTGACAAAGGGGTTTCCCAGATTCCAGACTCATTCCTGTATGTAATTGAATATGTGAGTATCTTTATGTTATCTTCTTGTTTCCATTTCAGATTAACTTGGTGCTGCTGTAAAGTGAAGTTCTGGTAGGTTGGTGTCCAGCCAGTGCTGTGTTGAGTTTCAGTATCTATGATGGACCAGTGAGTCCCCATTAATGTGGAACCTTTCCAAAAACGGGTGATAGACCCAGCCTGAGTTCAGTAATCACATCTTTAAATAAAAATCAGTATTTCAGGATGTTTCTGAAGCTACAGACTGCAAAGAAAATTCTGAGAATTAGCTTTAAAAAAATTTTACAGCTACTAATTAGCAACTTGAGTAGTATAATTACTTACCCACATCAAATTTTTGTTGCTTGGATTTAACTATTGAATTAATCTCTGACAAGTGGCAAAAAATGTGTCTGCACTATTTCAAACCTGAAAGGGAAATTTTAAAAGTGACTGCACCAACAAATATGCCTTCTATGGAAGGGAAATAATCAGTGGGGCTTGATTTTTGCTTATCAGTAGTTCAGGTCTGTGCTGTGGCATCTACTGACTGCTGCCTCACAGTATCTGTGAAAAGTGCTGAGGAAGTGTATTAATCAGTAATTAGGAAACAAACACGAACACAGAAGAATCAAAAAGCAAAAGTAGTAACTTAAGTATCTCGTGATATTGAAGGGGGAAAAAAAGACAGATATCAGAAGGTATGAAGCTGTAGATAACCTTCTAGTGCCAGAAGCACATGCTCACTGATGTAACCATGTCTTCACTAGCAAGATTTTCCTGTTTAGATAGGCAGCAGGGGAGTTTTGCTGCTAAACAGATCTTGTGTTTACCTGGGCAAAAATGAAAAAAAGAAGCCAGACAAAAAAACAAACCATAAAAACAAATCACCCAACAACACAAAAAATCCACTTTTACAGCTCTGACAAGTTCTGAAATCTGCCAAGGGACCTCTGTATCATGCCCTGTTCCAAACATTGTGTGTATACACAGTCTGGTCCTGGAAGGAGCTGCAGGTCCTTCCTGAGCAGGACATGTTCCAGTGTCAGCTATGAGCTGAGACTTAATTCTGTGCTTAGTTGAAATGCAAATTATATTACTAAAGTTTTTCAGTTGGACTTTAAAGAATGTATGAGATACACTAATATATTAGAGGGCTGATTCTCCCCTTGAGAAAAAGTAAAGTGAGAAGGGTCTTTAAAAAAAATTAGTTTTCTGTCAAAAAAGCAATACTTTTCTTGGAAGAACCTGGCTTAAAGTGACAATATCTCACAAATACAGTCTAACAAACAGTAACAGAAGCCTACCTAGGACTGTATAAAATGTTTACCTCTGTCGGTGATGTGCTGTAGATACATGACTGGTTTCTCTCAGATACATTCAGTTTGAAAGTCTAATGTAACAACTCCTTCAATAAAGAACATTTTGTGCTGCAGAAAGTACTAATCAAGCAGCTACAAAAATCCTTCACACTCTGTCCTTTCCTGTTCGCAGTATGTCCGTGTGGCTCCCTTAGTTGGCAGCTACTTTTCCCAGCAGCTGTAGAGATTTTAAAAGGGTAGTTCTGAGGCCCCAGCAGGTCGGCTGTGCTACAAATGTTGGCTTTTGGGGAAAATGGGCTCCCTCTGGTGAGTGGTTGAGTGCTTGTCAAGTGAACTACCTTGGTGTTTTGAGTTGTCTTAGTTCAGATTTTATTTTCAAATGGTACTCTCACAGTGCTTGAGCACTTGCATGTGCTGACATGTAATGTTTTCCTAGCAACTGTCAACACCTGTCATCTTCATTTCCTGGAGTAGTAGGGGGCTTGCAATTTTTCATCAGCTAGGAGGGAAGACTAGGAGACTGCTGCAAAGTTAGGTATTGCAATTGTGTCAGATAATTTTGGTGTGCTTCCATTCCAGCTCTGGCCTTTGTAGATGGTTAATATTTCTTAGGTATTTTTCCTTTTATCCTGTGCTGAGTGACTTACCACCTTTACTTTTTGCAGGATGCTGGTGTGAATCAAAGAAGCATGAATATGCAGTCCTTTTGTGGCAAGTGTATTTATGCACATGTAAACCCAGAAATTAAAGTTGTCTAGTAATCCACCTTACTTCTTCAATTCAATCTTCTCCAGGCTGTGATGATAGTGGTCTGTTGTCACTGTACATCTAGTCCTACATAAACTGTCTCCTAAACAAGACTTGGCTCATTTTTAAAAAGATGAAAAGGACATTAAATTTGTCATTGAAGCAAGGTTTCTAAATTGAATGTTCATGCAACTTACATCTAGAATTCAGTTAAACAAGCATCCTATCTTAATGGAACAGGTAAACTGGAGATAGCTGAGTAGAAATCATCTTAGATCTTGCAGGTTGTTTGCAGTAGGAGTGAGGATCTCTAGTCCTTGATCTAGCTACAGAGAAAGTTTATTGAAATTCCTGGTCTTCTTTTTTTAAGTTTTCAGTTCTGTGTGATAACTGCTCTCTCATCCTTTCAGTAAACACCCTTCAAAGGGTGTTGTGAAGATAAAAAGCTGATGTTAAAGAGACAAAGCAGGAGGAAAGGGGACTTTCAGCCCTGGGTTTTATTCAAACAGAAATAGGCCAGGCAAGTAAAATAAGTGTGATTGCTGAACTGCAGCTAGGTAATTCTGAACACACCTCAAGTCCAGGAAATAATGACTGGATCAAAAAAAACCTACTCACCTGCATTGTTCACCTCAGCTTTGAGATTTGCGAAGATTAGCTGTCTTTTGTTGTTACTTGTTGTGCCAGGCATGATCCCATGAGGGGCTGTTTCCTTCTCTCTCACAGCTCAGTGGCAGTCAAAGGTGTTCAGAATACTGAATATTAATTGTTTTAGGAAGAGAAAATGTAGAATGTAGACTTCATTGTGCCAGTAGAGAAAGCAGATGTGTGTCAGTGAAAGTACTGCGAAGGTGGTAGTGTTAGAAACATGATCAGATTGACTGCTTTGGATTTGGAAGATGTACAGATGTCTTTTTGTTACAATCTGCAACTTCAAATTATATTTAAATGGAACCTAATTGGTATTTTAATTAATATTAATAAACTAACAAGAAAATAATGAATATGTAAATTAAAAATCACTTTCATCCTTAAAAGTACTCAAAGAAAACAAATATAAATCAAAACAGTTGCAGCTATCAAGAAATGAAACTAAACTAATTTCTCAAACCTTCCAACTGCCTTTTTCTTTTTGTAGTTTATTTAACTAAATGAATGTCAAGTGTCATCTGTTGTACACTTAGTCACTGAATGCAATTGCAAAGATATGATGAAAATCCGGGATATTTCCACTTGGCACATTTAAAAATTAAAACCTTAAATAATTTGGTTTTTTAATTTGCTAAACCGTATCAAATTTTGTTTTGCTTGTAGAGAATTTTGGTCAGGTAACAGAACAGGTGTTTTTAAACATTAACATTGCTTCTAATTTCAGGGATTATGAATTTCTTTTAAAATAAATGTCTCATATTGTCCATTTTGTATAAAGGTATTACCCATCTTTAGTGTTGCTGAGGATCTAAATCCACTCTTAATTTCTGTCTGATCTTACCTGCTCATCACTGTTGATTCATCAGAACTGCAGATGGGAAGATTCTGATGTTTGAATATAGTCTTCATTTATTATTTTTATTAGTACTTTTAACTTGCTTCTGCTAAACAGCTAGCATAGGATTATTTCCTTATGCTAAAATCGCTGATCATCACTTCATAAGTAATTGGCATATTGGAAGTAACTGCAGGGTTCAAAGCCCAGCTACTTTCTCATTGGTATAACAAAACACTTCTATTCTGGCTAACAACAAAGAACTTCATCCCTTGAAATTACTGTAAAATACTGCTGCCTACTAAATAAAGCAATGAATAGATATGTATTACAAGACTGCAATAGCAGGTGGGTGTAAAACCCACCTTCTGGAGAATATCTATTATATTCAGTCTTCTGGTTTTAATTAAGAGTGCTCTAGGAGCTGAGTGATGCCAGTGAAACAATTTTTTCATTTTAGCGTAACTGGGGTCAGCTTTATAATTCTACAGTTACATGACTTGTCCTTAACTAGCCCACTACTTTGGTATCTAGCATGTCAGAATAAATCTTACAGTAGAACAAATTAGCAGTAGCTCCACTGACATAAAACCAACATAAATAAAGAGGCTGGGCAAAATTGCCCAGGTCAGATCAGAGCCCTGAACTTTTGGAGTGGGTCCAGCATTGTATAAAGCATTCATTTTCCTCCTCCACCTTTTTTTTTTTTTTTTCTCTTTAATGGCTTGTGTATACTTAAATATTAAAAGTAACAGGACTTCTGTTCTTGGAAATTCAAGTGTAGAGGGGTTCTAGCTGGTCTCAGCTACTGTATTGCTTCATGGTCTATGCAACTCCTGCTCAAACCAAAGGGCACTGAAAGCAGAATGAAGTTGGAAACTTACGTAATCAAACCCATGACATTTTATTTTACAAAGGAATATACAACAGGTCTGTGATGTTAGTCTCAATAATTTATCTTTATATTAAAGGAGTATGTAAATTTATTAGTATGAAGGGTGATGAGACTTAGGTCTAGATTATGCTGTTAGTGGTTTAAGAAAAGTGTCACTTCTATGCTTTCCTCATGAAAATAATGTTATTTCAGTGCCATTCAAACATAGTTTGGGTCCACATATTGTCTGTCTGGAAGAGGTATTACAGAAGTACCTAGCACTCATGTCAGTTAAACATGTCCCTTCCCGCTTGTTCCCATACATTTGGTTTCTGCCTTCAGACGGGGCAGGGAAGGACCTACAGGCGCGGTAGAGCCAAGCCCGAGCTGCCCTGAGGGCGAGAGTTAACCCCTTCCTAGGAGAAGCTGTGGTCCAGGCTCTTTCCTGTGCTGCAGGTCCTCCAGGAAATGTACCATCAAAATTCACCATTAACGTTGGATAACTTCATTGAAAAGCCATTTCCTTCAGCCTAGGAAGAGTTTTCTGGCCGTTCTTCACTGAAGTGCCACGGGCATGGTACATGGCCTATGTAGTTCAGAGAATGATGGATGGCAAGATGTATGTATAGGTATATGTAAAAAGAATGTATTCTCTAGCGCCGAGAAAAAAGGATGAGAGAAAATAGGACCGTAATCCACAGCTCTCCTTCCTTCTGCGCCTTCGCCAGACCCAGGGCGAGCCCAAAAGCCTGCCCTAAGGGGAACACCGCAATCCTTACACTACCCGGGGCGGGGGAGGGTTGGTTGCTGCTGAGCCCGGGTCTCCCGTGTAGATAAATGCACGGCATTTCTCCTTAGCCCTTTTCAGACAATTCGGCACCCAGGGGCTGCGGGAGAGCGGGGCCGTCCCGAGGGGAAGCCAGCGGGAGCGCCGGGGGAAAGGGCCGAGGGGGTGCAAGCCTCGCCCCCAGCCTGCCGGCCGGGGCACATCATCCGGCGGGGGGACCTCGCTCGTGTCCGCCGGGAGGCGAAAGCGCTCTTACCTCGGAATGGGAGTCGCGCACGTCCCGCTGCCCCTGCCGGACTCCCTTCAGTCCTAAAATGCGGGGACACCGTTGCTTAACACCCCCCTAAGCAGCCGCACATAGGTGCAGGGAGCTCGCTGTGCGAGGCCGTGCTGTCCCACAGCCAACTTCCCGTCCCCGAGCCCGCGGCGACGGGATGTGATTCCAGCCGAGCGGCTCCGCTTCGGATGCTGAGGGCACTTGAGAGCCTCAAGCTTTCCTCAGGTCTGTGTGCATTTGTTAGAAAGCAACTTGCAGATTAAAGTGAGGCAGGCGAAGTAGCAACTTTCTAGATGCTAGGAACTATTACTTTGCTGTGAAGTAATTAGTGGTGTTTCTATATTTAGGGTTTCTGAAAGGGATACTTTTCATTTTTCGGGTTTTGATTTTTTTTTCCCATTCAGTTTGGGTTTTTTTTTCCATTCCTGACCAGGGTCTTTGCAATACATTCACTTTCCTAACGCAAAGTCCCAAAAAATCTTCATTCGGGGAGGTTTCTTGCACTATGCAGTACTGTCAGGCTCGGCTGCCTTCGTTTTGAATCTCTTTAAAATAGGCAAAGTGTGTTGCCTTTAAATACACGTTTAAAAAAAAGGGTCTTGTCTTGGGAAACTGCTCGATTTGCAGGAAACCCTCCGGATGTTTGCTGCTTTTCATGTGGCATTTGTGGTCGGCTCTGATAACGCTGGGAGCACCACTTCCAACACTGCATTTTGTAATGGACCTGAAATAGAAACACATCTCTCGCCGGAGGATCCCCACTCCGCGCCCCCGCGCTGTGTACCGGCGGGTTTAAAAGGTCAATAAATCAGAAGGATGAACTCTCGGTGGCATTGTTAGGTTGGGAAAGTTAACGAATGACCCCAGGAGTCGTGCGACCACGAAGGTTTCAGGAGTGTCAGAAGAAGCTCCCTATTAAAAGCTGCGGGGAAGTGAAGTCTAAGCACAGAGGGCGACTGGACTCAGAACCAGCGCAGTGCTGCCTGCACTGAAGTTAAAAATCGAAAATACCCAAATAGCCAAACAAAAAGAGAGAAAAGAAGGGAGATCATCTGTCTATGACGCCAGGGGCACTTGAAGGGTCACAAACTGCCAACATTTTCTGTACAAACCAGGGTGCTTTTACTTTCTCGGCTTAGATTCAAAACACACCTTTCTTCCTTTGATCCCAGATCAATGAGCTGTAGAAACGGTTTCAACAAATCTCCCAAACAAAGTCAACTGTAGTTGCTTAGTTTATTACCTCATGTTCATTATACAGAAAAACATTTTCTGTTCTGCTGAAAGTGACAGCCCTAAAAATTGCTGCAAGCTTTATTTGCAAGCAGTCCCTCTACTAGCCGAACTTTTTCAGTAAAAGCCCCTGCGGGATTTTTTCTCTTGGCTCACGAAAATGTTTCTGCTAATTAGAGGGAAAGGCAAATGTTGGCGTTTTAAAAAGATCGACTGGTTAAAAAAAGGTAATACTCTCTCCTACGATTTAAACCCGTAGTTGGTTAGTCTTGTCCGAGTCAGTAATGCGGAATGAGCTGGGAACTGCTCTGGGAATCAATGGAAACGGACCGGCTCCCTTAACGCAGCGGGTTGTTACCTACTTGGGTTTTGTTTTGCTTGAAGTCATGTTGCTTATTCCCTCAGCTGTGTATTCTGTTATCTGCAGGGAAAAATACACACGCTTTCCTCATGCATGAGTTTTCTTTACACACGATTCTGGTTCTCTTTAATTCAGGATTTTCTCTGGGTATCGGCTGTGCGTCGGTGCGTGACCTATCTCGGGACAGCTGGCCTGGGATTGAGAGCTCTGAATCCCGGCACGTCGGGTCGGGCAATGTCACAACCTCAACCATAAAACTAAAGCCATTAGTACACCGGCCTTACCCAGGTACGCCCTGAGGTAGTGTCCCAAAGGCGCTGGACTAAAAACGAGTGAAAAAGCACTTTATTCCTAATGAGCATTGCTGGTTATCGCTAATTCTGGGCTGACAGTCGGCTTTTGCAAGGACAGTGCCCCCATTAATTTCATTTTCAATCAATTCTAAGTGCATAATACTTTTGTAATAATGGTGTTATTATTATACTAGTTTCAGATTAATTTAAAGACATCTATTTAGGATCACTGTTTTCACCTCCGCTGTTCTTTGCAGCATGTCATATTAGGACAAAAGGCAGGGCTGCTTGAATCGCCGCCTCAGTGTTGGACTAGAGCGAGCGTTTAAACGCAGGAAAAGAAAATTAAATTTTTTTGATTTGGTTTAGGCAGATATCAGTGTTTTGTAATAGTTTCGACTCCGTGCAACAGGGATAAGTATGCCACAATATTATGCTGGAAACAGATCTTGTTTATACTCTCTAAAAAACTGTGGGGAGCAGAAAGAAATTTCTCCAAAATT
>VWYI01012804.1:28561-53118 GCA_013399455.1 Anthoscopus minutus | reverse complement strand
GAAACTGCACAGAACCCATACATTGTGCTGGTATCACTTTTATTTACTGATGCAAGGTCAGCAACTCTTAACTTTCACTGTTTGTTTCTTTATCTGTTCTTTATGGGTTAATAAGCCACTTGTTTGAGTCTTCTTGATTTGTTTAGAATGGAGTGAGATTTCTAACCTTTGCTGCCTGCATGCATGTGAATTAGTGCTGTAAGGCAGTTATTGTAAACTTGCTTGTTTCTGTCTGGGAGAAAATTAAGCAATGTTCTTGTTTTCAGGGTTGACCTATGGAATAATGGGAATCTGGTACAAGACATCTTTCTAGGAGAAATTAAAGTTCCTGTGAAGGTGTTAAGAAACGATTCCTTTCAAGCATGGTGAGAAATGGTGCTTCAGAAGTGAAGTTGCTTGTGTCTTGCACATTTTCCCTTGCTAAGGATATGTTTTATTCTACCTATTTGTTAAGCTGTGTCTTCCAGCTCTAATCTAGGTGTAAAACATGTTTCTAGAGTTTCCCTGCTCAATAAATTAACCTTGTCAGCATGTACATTTAGCTTTGCTCTTCCCCCTGTCTGCAGAGTCACAGAATGGTTGGTGTGTTTGAGGGGGAAGTGCAGAGAGCGAAGGGAAGATGGGCTGTAATTGTCTTTTGGCCAGGTTGCTGGATTCCAGTGAACTGTATGTGCTCTTCAGCCTACCTAGCAAACCTGGAGCTTCTCAGAATTGCATCACTTGTAATTAAATTCCTGTCAGACATCCAGAATGACTAATGAAGAGTTTATTTGATCATTTAAGTATGGGGTTTTTGTTTTTTTCCTTGGGGAGGCTCCGGAAGTACCTTCTAGAACCAACCCAACATCATGTCAGGGGAGCAGGCACAGGAGCTGGAAGGATGAGGTATGAAGGGAGTTCAGGAAAAAAACACTTCTGTGTGGGACATCTCAGCACCCTCCTTTCTGATGTTTTTGGGAGCAGGAGCCCATCTCTAGCTCATGTGCTGTTCCAAATGCTTATCAGCAGGAAGGGATGAGTGCAAGGCATTTGAGTGCCTCCAAGTGTGTAAAATATTCTGCTTTTAGTGAACCTTTCAGTACAGGAAAAAGCATGGAGGAAGCGCTTTGATATCCACACAGAGAACACGTGGGAAGTGCATAAATAGGGACTAAATGTCACACAGGAACCATTATGGCTCTGCTGCATGTATCCACCTGGGACTCCAAGTGTCTTGGATGTTGAACTCAGACTCCTGGTGTTTGAATGTGCTCCTGTAGGTGTTTGTGTTGGAGTTTCTGGTTTTTGCACAGCGCATTGCAGACACAGGCTTGTTCTGTCAGTGTCTGATCAACAGCTGTATGACCATATTAACATAAAAACAGGCCTTTGTTGACAACCTAATGCTGAGAGAAAGATTGTATCAGCATGGGCTCATTTGCCAGTGAGCTGTGTTTATGTAGCTTTTCTAATTGGCCTAGCTCATGTCTAGGTCTCTTGAGTGTGTCTGCTAATACGCTTTGTAGGCACACCTTGTATTGAACATCCTTGTATCCAAGTATGATCTGCTTATCAAAAACAGTTCTGTGATTAAAAATAACAAATCTTTTATACTATTGCTAATTTGCATAGTATGGTTTTGAGTGCAGCTGAAGTACAGCAGAAAAATTATATCTACTACTAAATATTTGGAAAATAAGCCTAAGAGTCATGCTGTTAAGGAGAGGCTCTCCTGGTAAATCAGTTTTATTTTATGTTAGCATGCCTTCATGGGCACTGCATTTGATTATGAAAAAAAGAAGTCTGACCTCCTGGTTGTAGAAATCCAAATATACATGATTGTGAAAGAGTATTTGGAGATGGGGTTTCAGTTTATGGAGGTTTGTGTTGAAACTACTGTGACACAGCTTAAAAGCTGTTAATATTTTTGTAGGGCTGCACCTCCTATTGGAATGCAGTGAAACTGCAGCCAGTGACTTGTTCAATGGATTTTGTATTAAGAGTAGAAATTAATCTGCTTATTCCCTATATCGTATTTCACAAGAGTGGAGCCTGTTAATATTATGTGGTTTTTCTGGTCTCAGACAAGACCATTTAAATTCTTCACACTACCTGTTTAACTTGCAGGGTTCAACACCCTAAGTATAACCTAGATGTAAAATGAGATGGCCCAGTGTAATCTCAAACTATTCCTGCTATTCCATTAAGCTACAAAAAGTATATCACATATTGCTGTTTGCAAAGATGTGAGAAAATAAATATAAGTTCCATTATGTGTTAAAGATTAATTAAAAGCAGGTAATTTCTTTAGTTTTGTGTCTCAAGGGGTTTTTTTTGTGAATTTTTCAGCCAGTTTTCAGATATTATGTATGTACACTGAAATAGTGAAATGTGATATTTTGCCTTATTGTGGAATTATTCAAATGAATGAAATAGGTATCTAATATTTTATAATTGTCCTGTTGCTTACAGGTACTTACTTCAGCCAAGAGAAAATGGAAACAAGTCTTCTAAAACTGATGATTTGGGATCACTTAGGTTAAATATCTGTTACACTGAAGATTGTGTACTTCCATCTGAGTACTACACTTCTCTAAGGAACTTGCTGCTAAAATCTTCAGATGTTCAGGTACTTTTGTTGAAAATTTCATTAAAATGAAAACTAAAAATAGATTATGCATTTGTGAGACAATGTGGATTACTCATGTCTAGATAATTGGTTTTGGTTTTTTATGGTAATTACTTCTGTCACACCCAGATCAGCAGCTTCTAGAGCTTTTACTTCTGCTCCAAAGTATCAGGATTTTCTTATTTTAGAAGAACCAGTGGAGACAGTGAAATAACCTGTGCTATATGCCTGGAGGAGATAAAATACTTTCTTCTCATTGGCTGTGCTTTTCAACAATACATGGTATTTTTCCATTGGCCTCTATTGGCTTCTTGGATTTAGAGGTTTTCCAGGGACACTCATTCAGTATTGGCACAGAAGGGCAGATAATTAGCAAAAAGGATCTACTTCAGAATTGATTTCAAAATCTACTTCTGAATTTCTTCTGCCTTCCCCAGCACGTTAATCAGCATGACTGGATTTCTCACCAGGACATGGTGACAAAGAGGGAAGTTGTGGGAAAGGGTTTGCATAACATTGGGATGAGAATCAAATTGTAGTAACCAGACTTTATATTCTTAGGTCTTTTACAACTTTTCATCAGTTCAGTGTTAGTGAAGTACTGATAAAGGAGAAGAAAGATACAGGAAGCAGATGTGACTAAAGTTTTGCTGATCCATATTCAAGTAGTGCTTCGCTGGAATTCAGGAATAGCTGAGTGTATAGGTAGCAGCAGTCAGCAGCTGTCTTTTCTACTGAAATAATGTACTTTTTGTACTGAAATTCCCAACTCTGCAGTGGCAACAAACGCTTTAGGAGGGTGAGAACTTTATTTTATTCGTGATTATAGTTTTTGAAGTCCTGTAAAGATACATGACATTATAGTAAAACAATTGCTTTCTGCCTCTAACTTGGTTTTGTGACAAAGCCATAGTTTAACCCTTTAGGGAGAATGGATAGGATAAGTAGCTATTGAATTCCATTCTTAAATGTATTTATAGAGTAGATAATATTAATTTTCAATTAAGTATCTTTGGAAATTCAATTAAGTATCTTTTGCTGTATTAGACAGCAAAAACTGAAAATTTGCTGTTGACAAACTGTGTCTATAGTCTTGTTAGATTTGATGTGTACTTTTTCAAATATACAAAGAACATTTAACTACTTTACTCAGATTCCAATGATATATTATTAAAATATTCTGCTTTTTCACAGCCTATTTCTGCATCTGCTGCCTACATTCTGAGTGAAGTGTGCCGAGACAAGTACGATGCTGTGCTGCCTCTGGTGCGCCTGTTGCTGCACCACCACAAGCTGGTTCCCTTTGTTGCAGCAGTGGCAGAGCTAGATCTGAAGGACACCCAGTATGTATTGCATGTTTACTGATGTCATGCTTTCTAAAATTAATCTTAGATTTTCACAGGGCTTCATAATACAACGGTGGTAAGTAAGCTCTTTGATTTCTTTTTCTCACATAAAACTGACTAAATATATTAATCTTTTAGTTTTTAAAAACATTCATTAAAATCACTTTGAAGCTGGGAGTCAGAGTTAAGGGTGCTGGGCAGTTTGGTAAAAGTTTGTCTTAGAGTACATGGTTTTTATTTTAATTGTCTGTATTTGGCCACTCTTCAAATTTTACTGCACGTTGGATCAGAACTTAAAAACTTAGGTGGAACATATTGCTGAGGATCTTACCTTGTTTCCTTTAACATGTAGCTTAAATGAGGACTACTCTTTTTCTGCAAAGATGCCATTTAATTAAGCATGTGGCCTGCATGCCTTGCAAGTAGGAAGCACGGGAGTTTTTCCAAGTAGCAGCATATGGTCTGTGAATTTGCAGCTCTGTGGTTAGGAGAGATGTAAAGCAGATGTGAGCAGCAGCCACTGCCGTGCCAGGTCATGTCCAGTGGAGGTGTGGGAGGGATTTTGTCACCACAGGACAGTTAATTTCAAAGCATTTAGTCATGATTTAAATAATACAAGACAGTTTAACTGTGTAGAAAGAAAATAATTTTTGAAACTGTGTTTTAGTACACACATTCCATTGTATTTGAACTGTAACAAAGGGAGTTTAAACCAAATCTCTCAGATTAGAAAGATACATTTTGCACAGCTGACTGTAAGTTTTCTTCCAACAGCTATAATGAATAAAAATGTAACCTTGGATTAAATATGTTTTGGTTTAAATGTCTGGGTTTATTAGTGTACTGTGCTGTAGCTGCAGGTTTTTTCACCATGACTACTGTAGGAGGAATTGTATATTGCTGAGGTACAATTTTTATTATTTTGGAATTTTCTCCATTTGTTCTTTCTCATGTTCCATACTGCACCATAACTTTAATTGTATCAAATTTCTTAGGATTTTTCTTACGGTTTTAATTATGTTCCTGGGTTTGGTAATTGCTGTAGTAATATTCTTGTTTATACTCTTTTTGTTATTGAGTGCCATTGCAAACTTGGTGTATACGTTTTGGAATTCCTGATTGAAATATGTGACAATATTTTTTAAATAATTATTTAATAGCAAGATAGAGTGTATATTGAATTTTGTAACTGAACCTGTTTTTTCCCTGTTCAAATAAAACAATTTCTTTTCTTACAGAGAAGCAAACACAATCTTCAGAGGCAACTCATTAGCAACTCGGTGTGTAGATGAAATGATGAAAATAGTGGGGAAGCACTACCTAAAGGTTACTTTGAAGCCTGTTCTTGATGAGGTAGGTTATCCTCCTGAAACTTCTTTGGGGACACTCAGCCCCCTGTGGTATCATTGTCTGTTGGACAGGCATTCTTGTTTCAGCTCTGTGGTGGGAATCAGTCAGGTAGGGCAATCCTAGAGGAAAAATTAGTTGAGCAATAATTGGTTTAGTTTAGTGGGAGGAGCTGTGTTTTGTTATTCATGTTCTAGGTGCTTCAAAATAAACAGTCAATGAAGTCATTCCAGCCTCCAGCACATTGCAGAATTTGCCCATGTGATGCTTTATGTAATCAATCTATTTGAAAAAGCACAAAGAGCAGTGAGGATGATCATTGCATGTTGTTATGGATGGTTAAGACTTATTTAAAATTTTATTCCTGAATCTAAGAATCTGGTTTTAAATGGGTGCATTTCCATACTTTCTGTCTGAAAAACTGAACTCCTATAGTTTTGTTTGTTTGTTTCAGATATGTGAGTCTCCTAAACCCTGTGAAATAGATCCCATCAAATTAAGAGAAGGGGATAATGTGGAAATAAATATGGTGAGTTTCCCAGCTGGTCTCAAAATCTGAAAGAAAAGCATTTTTAAATGCAGCTCTTTGTAATGGAAAACCAGTAACTCATAGTAGCAGTATAACTGTTTTCAGAGTAAACAAAGAAAAAGCTGTATTTTCTTACCCCTCTTTTTGAACACAGCAATGGAAAAGTCCAGTGGAAAATGGGACAGAGAGATGAAGCTAAAGATGGTAGTCATTCTTGCCAGTTTTTTGGGTGTTTTGACTCCCGATGTCCTGTACTCAGCATCTAGGTTATGATGTACCTAATTAGAACTGCTCTAGCATTTTTCATTGAAGTTTTGCTGGCTGCTTCCCTCTTAACAGAGTAAGCTAATATTTAAGGCAGTAGTTGCTGCAGTAAAGTTAACATTCACTTGATATACACGGGAAGTGCTCCTTCCTTATTGTCAAATTACAAGACCAGGTATTGATAGGTAGTTTATGTGGCTAGACATGCTTATGTATTTTACCTAAATTATCATTGAACTACCTTTTAACAGTGGTAATGCCATATAAAAATTGAGGCTTTTAAAATATGCACTGTACTAAAATCCAGTATTGAGTAGTCAGACAGCACTGTTGTGATTGTGCCAAAGAGGAAAAAAAAGGTAGAAATGTGAATGTTCATGGCCTGAAAAAATACCTTTTTTCATAATTGCAGGAAAATCTCCGCTATTATGTGGACAAAGTGTTCCGTGAAATAGTGCGGTCAAGTATAAGTTGTCCTACCCTAATGTGTGATGTTTTTTATTCTTTGAGGCATCTGGCTGCCAAAAGATTTCCAAGTAAGTGTTCTCTAAAAGCTTCTGAAAGTGATGTGCAGACTGAAAACTTCTGCAGTTACCTTACGGGGATTGTTAAAATTCTTGTCTTGTCCCAAGCCGTGCCCTGGACTTTGACAGTCAGGCATTTGTTTTTCTGTCAGGCTGTAAGTTATAGTGAAACTTTGTGGTCAACCAAGAGGCATTTTTTGTTTTCTGGTACAAAAATATAGCAAGTCAGAAACTGCAAGACAGCAGCAAATGAGAAGTCATCAAAAACAGTACAAGATAATAGAAGAAAAGCACAAGCAATACAGGAAATTAGTATTTGAAAGATTATTAAAATTTGTAAGAGCTGCTCTGTTTATTGCTTCTAAAGAAGTAAGATGTGAACTTGAAATCAGTTTGGTATTTGCATCTTTATACGAACTGCCACTCTGTTAATGATGACCATACATTCATAACTTCTGTGAAGTAAGTTTTAGTACTAATATAACTAAACTAGCTACGGGTACTTTTGAGGAGGGTGGATAATAAAAATTATTTAATGGGTTTGTGAATAAGACCAGTATTAGAATAGCCTTATTCTTTCAGAATAGTTTTAATATAGGAGCAGTGTAGTGGGTTTGAAATACTCATACTTCAGTCAATTAAAATGTGAAATGTCCTGTAATAAGCTACAGGTGAAAAATATATGCCTCATAATGTGGAACATTTCTCTTATTCATGTTTATCACTGAAACTGCCATAAATTGCTCTAGTTTAGACAGTTCTTTCAGAAAAGCTGGTGTACCATCAGATTGAAGTGGTCATTAAGAATGTGATCTCACTGTTTTCCAGTATGAAAATAAATATACCCAAAATATTTAATGAGAAATTCTCATTTACATCATCTAAATTGTATAACAGCATGGGTTTATGATGCAACTCAGAATTGCAATGATATTTATCGACTGTTGCAATTAAATGTGTTGACTGTATTTGTCAAGCAGCATTAATGTATTTGAGTTACCAGTGAGTAGCTTTCCAGGTGAATAAATCCAATAGCCCCAGAGTTTAGAGGCAGCTGCTGCAGTGTTTTATCTCTGGGTGCAGCATTCAGCCAGACTGAATCAACTGTGTATGTAAATGCTTGCAATCAGCTCATCCTTCCTCCCAGTGGAGCTGATGAGCCAGTTGTATGGGAATAGAACTTCTCACATAAATAAGCAATAAACACTCCACTATAAGGAGAACATTTCTTACCACGACCACCTTTCTCATTTCATGCACTTCATTGATTTTTCTATTCTATTTTAAAATATGTCTCCTCTGATGTTATCTTCTTAAGGATTTTTATGTTAACTGTCTTCATGATTTCCTGTTAAGTTCAGTGCATGTTACATTTCATGGTTTTTCTCTGCAGATGACCCTCATGTACAGTATTCTGCAGTGAGCAGCTTTGTGTTTCTTCGTTTCTTTGCTGTAGCCGTAGTCTCACCTCATACTTTTCATTTACGACCTCACCATCCAGTAAGTCTTGTGAAGCTTTGTTCTGTTTTATTCATACTGTCAGATCTGTTGGTGTTGGGAAGGCATAAGTTACTCTGAGGAAATGGGGAATAAGATGACTAAATGTCCCTCAGTTCAGTTTCCAGAGGAAATAAGATATTTGCAATTCTTTAAGTGTCAGATGTTTCAGTCTTTATGGGGTGTTCTCAAAAGATGTGGAAGAGCTTTCAGTATTAAAGATGCTATGCTTTTTTTGGGAATGTGGTTGTTGGGTGAAATAGCAACATGACTGAGGGGCATTTAAGGTATAGGCCTAAACTGCCTTGGTTCTTTCCACCAAGGAAGTTAAACATCCAGACATTTATTGCTATTTGGGTCTTAAGCAAAGGTTGTAGCAATATCCAGTAATTGATTGGTTGGTGCATTTATCCTGGACTCCACTCATTGCAGTGGGTTGACAGATTTTCCATTTTCATTTGTCAAGTAGATACACATTACAAAAAAATTTCAAAGACAGGAATATCAAGATTAAAAAACCTGTATTATTTTTCACATTAAATACAGAAAATTTATGAAATCTGCTGCTCCAGAGGTTATCATTATTACCTTATTTTATCTACTTAGGTGTGTTGTGCCTTCAGACAAAGAAGATGATACTCAAATTAATTTCTTTGACATTACCAGTTTTTTGACTAAAAAATTACAGAACTTTAAGACTTGAGGGTTGAATATCTAAAAGGGAACAGCAAGGCCACTTTTGGAGGCTTTGTTTATAATTTTGTATTAAAATGCAATCAATGAGGTAGAAAACAGATCAAGTAAAAGCATTAAAGACAAAATTTGAATTTTCACTTTTTATTATGAAAACTTGTACTATTTGTCCAGCAGTAGTTCATGTATGAACAATATATTTATTGTTCAGAAATTTGTTAGATGTGTAGTAATGATTATAGGATATGAGGTTTCAGATGTTTTATAGGTAAAAATATTTCCTCAGTACTGATATGAAATTCTAGTGGTAGTGACTAAGATACTAAACACTGTGCAGTAGCTGATAAATTATGTAATATTTCATATGCATTTTTTCTTTTGGGGCAAAGAAAAGGAATGAAAGTATACAAGATTTACTGCATTTTGCATAATAACTTTTCTATATTTTAATTTTTTAATCAGTTTTACCTGGAACTGTGAAAAAAATCTGAATTTTGTTTTGTTGTTTTAGGATGCACAGACTTCTAGAACATTAACTCTTATATCAAAAGCCATTCAGACTTTGGGAAGCTGGGGAAGTTTGACCAAAAGCAAACTTGTAAGGCTATTAAATTTTTTTCTCATTTCAAACATTCTGTTTGCTGAAAGTTCGTATGAAAGTTTATTTATGTCAATATACTTTTCCTTTCAGTCAAGTTTCAAGGAGACATTTATGTGTGAGTTTTTCAAAACATTTCAAGAAGAAAAATTTACTGAATCTGTTAAAAAGGTACCTTTCAACTGTATTTTTTTTATTGTTGGTATATCTGATCAATCTTCATTATTAAAAGGTTGTGTTACTGTTCAGTTTTCTGCTACAAAGAAAAAGAAAAGTTGTGGTCTATTTCAGACATAAAAAACCCCCAAACCAAAAAACAACATAGCAAAACCAATACAGTCAAATACACAAGAGTTACACATAGTGAAATTTTTAAAAAGTAAAGTGTACATTTTTTGAAAGAGATTTTATTGGCTCTGCTGTTTAGGAACTCGTTAAAGAAAGTTTGTGGCTTCTGGGCATCCCTTATTACATTGTTCCAAGGCCTTGCTATATCTGCTGCATAAAATAACTGTTCTGTTCAAGGAGAAACTGTACATTTATATTTTCAGAATAGCTTTTGGGCTTTTTGTGTTTCTGAATACTGTATATTTTTATTCCCTGTGTGTTTTTTTTCTCTTAAGTTCCTGGATGATGTTTCCTCTACTGAGAGTAAAGAGCCCAGTGGTGTGAGTGAGCCAGTACATCTAAAAGAAGGGTGAATACATCTTGGATTTATATTGTCCATAACAGAGCTGACTTCATTCTTTTTTCATTAGTGCCAGATTCAGATTAATGCTTATTTAAATGTCTGATATACTGTATTACTATATTTGTAATTTAGACATTTCTTAGTGTGTTCAATTAGCATAGAAGAACAGCTGCAAACTTTCATAACAGAAGAAAGAGTTTGCAGTGAGTACACTTAAAGTGGACTAAATGCAGTTAGTCTGCCCTTGCTAGTGAGCCATGTCCTGTGTTATTTCATTGATACTCAGTTTCTGATCCAGACAGGGTTCCAAGTACAACAGGGAGAAAGTGGCAGGAAAGAGAGGCTCTTGTAGTTAGATTCACCTTATTCCCTTCTGTGAAAAATGTGGAACTCTTGGTCTGAGTAAGTTACATATACCCTCCAAATTTACAAGTGCTACAAGCACTGGTCTGGACTGTGTGTTTTTGAAACTCCTTTCCTGGTTTTGAAACCCTGTATACAATCACCATATTGGGAGGTAATCTTGAGGTTCTTTTGTGAACAAGTTTTATATTAATGTACAATGAAGCAGATTTTTACGTGGCTGGATGATGAACGATAGTGTCTTAATAAATGGTTTTGAAGACTAATGGCTGCATTTTGTTTGATTCTATCTTTATAGAGAAATGTACAAAAGAGCTCAGGGAAGGACTCGGATTGGTAAAAAAAATTTCAAGAAGCGATGGTTCTGCCTAACAAGTAGAGAATTCACATACCACAAACAGCAAGGTAAATAATGTTTATTTTACAATTACTTTTATTTTTCAATAATGTCTAAGTGTTTGTAGCTTTTTTGTGCTTTTAAAAGTGTGTAATTTTTTTTCTTTTCCTAAAATACCTATGATGTATTTTAGTTACTTTTGCCGTTATTAATAGAAGCTTCTGTCTGATTCATGCCTATTTTGAAATAATAAAAATGCATATTTTTAGAGCATGAACTGCAATGTCAGTGCCCTGAGATTATTAAACAGTATTTAAAGATTGCTTCACTCCTCTGTTGACAATTTTATTTTTTACAGATAAAGAACCAATTTTCACTATTCCAATCAAAAACATCCTTGCAGTGGAGAAACTTGATGAGAACTCCTTCAACAAGAAAAATGTGGGTCAAAAGATAATTTATATGTAATTCTTGATAAGTTCTTTAAATAAAAGATTGCAATTAGCTTACAGAGTTAATGAAACCCTTCCACAACTAAACACTTGAGTGAGAGGTCTTTCATGGATCAGGAACCACAAGTTGTATGCAGTATCTCCAAGAACATGGAAATTAACCTGGAAATTTGGCTATCTGCACCAAGTTTTCTGACTGATTTTGACTTTTCCCTCCTTACCACATTTTTGGAATGAAGGTTAAAACTACATGGCCTTATTAAACAAAGCACTTGAAATTATATTATGTAGTACTAGAAATGTGTTATTACCAAACTTGTATTTATTCCTCTTGGTGAGAACTTCCTACAATCCCTTCATCAGCTGAGACAGTTGTGTGTGCTCATGGGCTCATTCTGGCCCTGGAACACATTGGTTACTTGTGTTCTTATGTCAATCCAGACATCTGAGGCAGTGACAGAAGAACAGCTGTCACTAAGGCAAGTGATGGCTAAAGGAAAGACTTCTGGGAATCTTCTGTTGCTGTCAGGATATGAAGCATGAAGGTCATGCTTTGTGAAATCTGGGGTCACACTTAAAGCTGTGTGGATGAAGAGAACAGAAGATGCATCCTGTTCTAATTTATAAGGGTTCTTTCTTAGATGAGGAAGTGATGTAGACAGAACACAGGGAGCTGTTCTGGTGGGGCTTTTCTCCACTGTGTAGTCGAAAGAGGTGAAAAGTCTGCTGTTCTCCCTTGTCTCACTTTCTGTCTTAGTTTGAGTTTGTGGAGTTGCCTGAGCACTGAAATCTATTTCAACATATTTGAAGTTGCTCAGTAACTGGATTTTTTTTACTCAGCAGAATATGTGTCTTCTACAGATGTTTCAAGTACTTCATGGAGAAAAGCCACTATATATCCAGGCAAATAACTGTGTAGAAGCCAGTGAGTGGATAGAGGCTCTGTGCCGGGTAACGAGGTGCAACCAGAAGAGGCTGAGCTTTTACCACCCCTCTGCTTTCCTCAACGGGAGCTGGCTGTGCTGCAAGGCCACCGTGGAGAGCACCGAGGGCTGCGCTCGCTGCACCGCGTAAGTGCCTGCCCGCAGAAATGGGCCGGCGCCCAGGGGGTGTGGGAGGCTCTGCAGCTTGGAAACAGGGAAGCAAGGCTTTCCCTAAGGCAGTAAGTGATGCCACAAAAACCTGCCACAGGGATAAAAGGCATAAAGTACTGGATTTCTCTATTTTGTGCCACTCTGTGGAGGTAACCAGCTCAGCATGGAAATCAGAAATACCCAGTGGCTGAGATCTTTTCCAGAATAACAGATTTAATTCAGATGCCAGGTTGAATGCAGAAATATGACACATGTAGATAATTTGTATGAAATAATTAACTTGCCGCAAAAAGTTCAGCCTTGGAAGTCTTCTCTTCTTAATGACTTACTCTTGTTTATACAACCACTTTTTTATTTGAACTTCACATATTTTAGAGGAGTGCCCTAAGAAAGTCAGCTGTATAATCTTGAATGTAGAGTCTGACAAATCATTTGGGTTTTGGAGGTATGTCAGAAAAATTAATAACATCTTAAAATGCTTTAATGTCTTTTTAGAAAGTGCTGCTCTCAGAAAACAAACAAATGCTGTGATTTCTTTTAATAATAAACTTATCCTTAACTGGGTAGGTTTTATAAACTACATACTAAGTTTTGTGAAGCTGAGTGATAAACATATTAAAAGGCTATGTATATTGAAAAGGAATCAATTTTTACTTGCTTTCAAGAATTACTGATAGTGATTACCTGTGTCTTTGTTCACCTTTTAGAGATGTTCCTGCTGATACTCAAATTGAGATTGATGGAGACAGAGAGACAGAAAGAATTTACTCACTTTTCTCTATCAACAGATCTAAACTTCAAAAGTTGGAAGGTACTCAAATGTTAATTAAAAGAATTACACTGACATTGTCTAGGCCAAGAATATAATTTTTAACAATTAACTGAATAACCTGAAAATAACAGAAAGCAGAGAAAAAGGTTGAATTTTTATCTTCTCAGTACCCTGGTTTCTGATGTTCTTCAGCCATTTCTTTACAATTAATACCAGGCATTGTTCTAACTGAATTTCCATATATGTGATATTTTTAATAGTTTAAACACTGCAGCTGTAGGCAGTTGCTTTTCTGCCTTTGCTGTCCCTTTCCTGACTATGTGATGAATTCTGTTAGACATGATTTTGCTGCAAGAAAGCATTGAACTACTTCTCTTAATGTGAAGAGGAGAGAGCTGAATGCTCAAGATGCTGAACACAGCTAGCAGAGAACAAGCTATAGAATTGTAAATACATTTAGTTGATACTGCCTCCTGCTTTCATCTTAATCCATTTTTTGTAGAAGAGTAACTTTACAATTCAGAATTTTGGCCTTACCATTTGCATAGGAGTTAGATTTGTTTTTTTATTTGTTGAAATTCTAAATGGGATGATTGTGGTTGTTTTTGTAGAGGCTTGTGGAAGTATAGCAGTCTATCAAGGTCCTCGGAAAGAACCAGATGATTATTCAAACTTCACCATTGAAGATTCTGTAGCCACTTTTCATACACTTCAGCAGATAATAGATATAGTAGAAAAGTTGAATGAATCACATGAAAAATACCAGAAGAAGAGATCATCTAGTGCCAAATATGGTAGTGAGTAAGTATCTTAAGTAACTTTGACATTGATAAATGTGTATTTTGAAAGAAATAAATCATAGGACAAGGCTTGACTTGCTGGGGTAGAGATAATGAAGGTAAAGGTAGAGTTAGACAACACAGACATGAAGAGAATAAGGTACATCATTTATAGTAATGCAGCTTTTTACCAGTTATTGAAGATCTGAATTCTTCTGGTGTGGATTCATCTGTTCCTGTTGAGATTCCTGTAAGTGGGTGCAATGACTCTCTTGTTTCCTCGCAACTTAAGAATTGAAATGCACACAAAATTTATCCATAATAGTATGCCTACCTTCTAATATTTTTTTTTCAAAATTTTGGTTAAATAATTGAAGTATCAAGTTATATGAAACTGTCAAAATTTTACTGCAGAAACATATCTTTTAGGTATTTACTGTTTGTATTTTATTTACCATACTCAATGATAAATACTATTTCTTATGAGGGTAAAAAAACTCTGTTCTTTGCAGTACATCATTGTTCCAGAGCACATTCTTTAATTCTCTTCAGTCCTGGCTTTTATGCCTCTGGAACACCACTAGCATGTTTTTAGATTTCTTCTTTGCATGAATAAGAATTGATTCACCAGGAAAAAAAGAAAAGCTCAAATCCTGATTTGGTTTGCCTAGGTTAGTGTTTGACCCAAGCTGTTCAGAAAAATTGACTTTGATTTAGAAGTCCAGTGTGAAATTAAACGAGGTTTTTGCAAATCACTAGATTTCACAATAGAAATGGGTTTTTTTGCTTGATAAATTAAAATTACATTAAGTGAACTAGAAAGCAAGTGTTAATCTTAAAAGTATTTACATATTAATATTTTGGTTTTTTGCAGAGAAAATCCAATTGTTGGAAAAGTTTCCTAACCAAAACAAATTGGCCCACCTGGATGAAAAAAGAAACTGGAAATGTTCTAGAGTGTTTTGGTTTTTTGTTTGTTTTCTTTTTTTAATTCATTATATGCATTTTTGCAAAGTATTTAAGAATGAGCATAAATGCTAGTTGTGTTGACAATCTATTTAATATTTAATAGAAAAATACCTTCTTGGAAATCTGATCTTTAAGGTTTATTCTCATTTTGCTGAAGAACTTGAAGTTCCAGGTTCTTTAAGTAACAGATGTGAATAAATCCAAATGTTGTTTTGCCATTGTTGTCTTATTGGAAAGAACTTTCTCGACAAATAAGCTTTTTCATGGAAGAAAATCCACACTGCATTTGTTGGTTGGATTACATCTCAATATATACACTGCAAACTTGCATGAGTTTACCATGAGTGCCTGCCCTGCTGATACGGATCTCAAAATCGAAATCCCAAGATCTTCCGATGTGGAAAAGATCTGAAGTTTCACACTCAATACATTTGACTTATTTTTTCCTTGTGTTAGGTGTTGTCAGGACTTGATTTATCTACAGTTGAAGTTCTATAGAACCATGCAGTATGCTGCAAATCATCTGGACAGCAGATACCAGTGTTAGTTGTGTTATTAAGTACTAAAGAAGAAATCAGGGAACTTATGTTGTACCTCTTGTTTACATTTGGAGTGAGTAATATATGGAATAACATTAGACCACTATCTATTTTCTTTTGCATTTTTTCAGGTACATATTTTTTTTTTAATCTAAAAAGAAGTGCAGGGTAGTAACATCCTTGTTAAATAGGTTTGCCTACAGATAGAAAAATTTAAGTGTGAACAGGTTGTAGCTAAGTACTGATCAATTAACATCATCCCATGTATGATTTAATTTCTTGTTTTTATAAAAGGTAATAACTACGTCCAGTTCAACTTTTGACTACAAATCTAATAAATAATCTCTATTATAATCACTCAAAGCACTTTAGATATCTGGACTATCCCAGATTATTTTTAGATACTTTGTAGTATCTGCTTGTTATGATCAGTTGAATGATCAACATTGTTTTGTCTTTAAGCAATGCTTCAGTGAATATTTTTGTATCTTTAGTTACATGAATTTGTATTTGCCACTTAACAGAATTTTCAACTGGCATTCCTGACTTCTGTAAGATTAATTTTTGCTCACTTTGTCTGAGAAGTTAGTTTTCTGCTGAGAAAAGGTATATGTATATAACCAGGAAGAAGCAAAGGTATTACTGTGGCAACTTTGCTTCATCAGTATTAAATACAATGGTACTCTTTGGAATATTATTTTTAATAAAAGTTGTATGTGGTACTTTAAAGGATTTTCTGTGGGGTCTTATGTTGTTTTGCTGGGTGTTTTTTAGTTTTGTGGTTTTTTTGTTTTTTCCAATCGCAATTTGGCCAAATGAATTAGGAATGTAATTTAGAACAGAAATCCACAATGCTTGAAACAGTAAGCTGTTGAAATTACCACAGAATTTGTTGTGCTATTGTAAGAAGGCTTTCTAAAATGGAAGCAAGGTGGCAAGACAGGATTGAAATTTCTCTGGAATTAATGTAACTTGTTAAAATTACTTTGGTTTAATACCAAGCTATATTAGAATATCTGGGATTCAGTACTAGGATCTGCAACATCACAATCATTTAATTACCTCAGCTGGTTTGGCCTTTTCCTTTTTTACATATTTGATGTGTTCAACAGGACTTTTTTTTGCCAATGCTTAAATCTGAGGGAGAATTTAAAAATGCCAATAAATGTATTTTGCCAAGGTAAAGATTAATTGCCATTAATTAAAAGCTGCCATTAAACAAAGTTGAATGTGGTTGAGTGTCAGAATTAGGTTTTGTTATGTATGAGTTAATCCTGTGGGAAACCCTCTTCCTTGGAGACATTTTCTGTTGTTTTCAAAGTCAAATTTATGAAAAATTGAGTATGTTCTTGCAATGTTGGGGTTTTATAATATGCACTTTTTTTTTTTTGCTTTGGTACTGGAATAGTGAGGAAAAAAAAACCCCAGAAGGCCATTGAATATTTGCAACCATTAATATTTGATTTCTCATTTTATAATGTTTTAAAGTGCAGTAGATGTTCTAGAATTTAATTAGGTACAAGTAGGATGATTAATAATAAAAGTTGCCTTCATTTGGATTAGTCTAGAAAAGTGATGTTATTCAGTAATTAGTTCTGTTAGAATTGTAAAAATTTTAATGTTATTATGATGGTGTATTGTTGAATGTATTTTTATTTAAATTTTATTTTCTTATCAAGACATTAAAATGTTTCGTAACATTGCTTGAGAATAACTCAGAAATAAATTACAACAAACCTGAGAAAAGCTGTGTGTTTACTGTGAGGCCTGTCTGTTTAAAATGTTAGTGTTTACCTGAATGAATGAGTTACCTACAGGACCTGGGTACAAAGAGAAACCTCAGCAGGGGCAGAACCCACCAGAATTAACCATGGGGGATGTGGCATCTGCAGCATTGTTGCATTCTAAATTGGTGGTTGGGGAGAGAAGTGCTGGTTCATCATTTAGTGTAAGAGCAGGCAGAGAAGCCTTAGGAATTTGACAGTGCTTAAAAAGTTAATAATGATGAGTCTGATGAGTTCAAAGGTAGCTGGTACTGTATTGTTAGGGTTAGGTGACTCATTTTTTTTCTTGTTACTGATTTGTGTTCTACCACCTGTGCTGTGTACCAGTACAGGCTGTAGAATTTGTCAGAACTATTTAAAATGTATTGCATATGGAAAAATGTTTACTTTTCTCAATCTGCTTTTTTTTTTTTTAGTGTAATCTGGACACTTTTTTGCCACCCAGTCTCCTCTCCTGTGCTTATGGGCTTTCTATAAGAAAGTTTTATTTTTGCACTTTTAATGCCCTGAAGTGTTTTGTTTCCTTGTGCAGAGAACTGACCTGTTATCCTTTGTTGCTGGCATGGAAGCTTCTGTCAGGAGTTACAGTGCAAACCTTCCAGCCATTTTGGAGTTAATTTTGATTAATCTGAGGTAAGATGTATTTAAGGCCCAGTATGAGTGGTCTGCATTCATTTGCAGAGGTTAGAAAGCAGAGGAATGTAAATATGAAGTTGGAAGGACAGGAGGAAATTTTTTTCTGTGAACATTAAAGAAAAGAATTATACATCTTTCTATTAACAAATGTATGATAAATGCTTTACAAGACATTATCTTTGATTCCTGGTCATCTGTCTGACAAAGTTTGCAACATTTACTCACATGTGATAAGGACAGATCCTGCATTGTGTTTGAAAGAGCAGGCACATGAAATCCAAATCAGGTCAATAAGATCCCAGTAACAAGCAACTTCTAGTAGAGTGGAGAAATGCATGCAATTTACTTGAAGTTCTTACAAATATTTGCAGAAGCATATTTTACTAAGGTTTATGTGATTTATGCACATTAAATAAACCAGAAATTCTTCAATAGCAGTAAGGAAAGTATATCAGTGTTACTGTGTCCAGCTGAAATATTTTGTGTATTTCTGGGGTTCATCATAATAAACAACGTTTAAGAAAAAATGAATTTCAGAGTTGAAGAGTAGAGCTTAAGAATTGGGAATACAGTCTTTAATTCAGCTAAATTACTTAAAAAGGCACTCTGTGTACCTAAATCAGGGACAAAAATTTTGATAATCTGTTGCTTTACAATAAGAGTAAGATTTAAAAAGATCCAGTGGCTACAGTGTTCAGGAAAGGCATATGTTTTGTTCTAAGCATTTAATTAGGTACAGAAATTAAGAATTTTAATTAGGCATTCTTGGTAATAATATTTTGGGTATTTTTTTTAAATAAAAGCAAATAGAGGACCTCGCTGAAATGCTTTTAAAATATTCTTTATGTTAATAAATGTATATGAGAAATAAAAAAATTAATCCATCTTGCTTAATAAAATTTTCCATTGAAAATCTTGTATGATCAAGATTCTTATGTGTTTGATTCCATTGTTATTTTAGCGTAATTACTATTGCAAATGCCATGGCAGTTGTATCAAGTCTTGTTAACAATTTCACCAAAAAAGATGATGTAAATTATTATACTGATTTTAGAAACTGGACGGATTCAAACAATTTAATTTGCTTTAGGGGGCTGTGATTTTGTTCCCCGCTTTCATCATTTATTTTTGGCCATTCCTTGTACACAGGGAAAAAAGCTGAGAGAATCACAGAACAGCCAGAGTAAACCTACTGTGTGACTCGAATCCAAGACTTACAGGTAAAAATCTCTTACCTGGTACCCTCTGATTTCTCAAAAGATCCAAATATCCCGTGCTTTATGGTGGCAAATTCCAGTGAGTGCAGCAGCAGGGAGGGAGGCTGATGTGTGTGTGGGGAGCAGCAGCAGGCTCTGAAGGCAGGCAGCCCCGCTTCCACAGCCCTTCCAGAGCAGGACAGGCAGTGCTCCAGAGTCACTCCACAGCTGCCTGAGAGCTCAGCTGCAGCTCCTGGGGTTTGGCTCAGCCCCCGCGTTCTGCTCGCTGGGACGCTGCTGCTGCTGCTGCTGCAGGATACAGGAACAAGGCTGGAAAAAGCAGGGAACAGACACAAAATTAGTAAGATGGAAACTCCCCTTTAAGAATCAAGTGATCTGCAGTAAAGCTCAGACCTGCCGATTAGCGGCATCTTTCATCCACAGACCTTTAAAGTCCTTAATGAAAGAAGGGGAAGTATCTACAATTCAGTCTCTTTTTTTCTATACTGGGTCCCATCTGGCCCTATGCTTTGTGTAGCAATGCAAATTTGAAAAGTCCAAGAGGAAAGGTACAACTTTGTGAAAAACAAACAATGATTTCTGTGACAACCAAAATAGTTCATCTAGCTTCCTCTTGAGTAGTTAATTTATATTCCAGTTGGGTTCTTCCATTCTGTCGTGGTGTGACATTTACATGGGTTTGCTATTTTATTATTGTTTAATATATATGTACACATATTTTTGGCGCTTCCTTGGGCAAAATCTAAAAATAGAAAAGTAGGTCAAGGTAAAAACAAAGGTAAAAAGATAAAAACAAATCTGTGATACCCAGGATATAACATCTGCAGGTGTGAATAATGAGAAGATAAAGTTCACCTGTGCAACACCTTCCAGTAATTTAAATATTTGAGTAAAGGGAGTTTCAATAGGCAAGTTATGTGGCTTCTCTTTCTAGTGTTTTTTTTTTTTTGTTGGGAGTTTTAGGGATTTTTTTTGAGGAGGGGAGGACTGGTGTGAGTTGGAGGGCTGGATTTGCTAAGAGTGGCTTTTGGAGTCTATCCTGATAATAGGAAGGATCCAAATATCAGATATTAAAAATAATAAGACAGACTGTGCTACCTCACAAATTTATAAGAAGTGTCCATATTTCAAAATAGATGGGGTTTGTGCCCCTGCACAACATAAACAACATAATTTGGTTTCCAATTTTCAATTCAGAATGCAGTTCCATTCTCAAACAGCTAACTACAGTTAAATATACAAAATTTATCTGCACAGATTTTCTAAATTAAAGACTGTATATGAGATAAACATCTAACCTGAGAATCAGCACTGTTCAGAAGTAATAGTAATAGCTGAGTTTTACTCCAGAGTAAAACAATTAGCAAACAAAAACACAGCATAGAATTTCATAAAGCAGTCAGGGGTCTTTGTATTTTTAGCTTTTAATCTCTGCTGCAAAAGGAGAAATGGATGAGCCAGGGTGTTGTGTGAAGAATGGAGAAGTTCCAAGGGTTTAGACATGATTAAGGCAGCTCAGCAAAGTCAGTGTCTCTTTAATCTCTTGTGACACAGGGTTTTCCATTGAAACAGGTTCCTGTGCAGAAGTCATTAAGGGGTGTTTTTTTAATAACTTCTGTAAGGATTTCCCTTCTGTGTATTACATGTCATGAATGTTCATTTATTTCACTTGAAGAGTAAAGCAGAATGCATTTAAGAATTGGAATTACCGTTACTTCTGTCTTTGAGCTCATTCCTGGACTTCTATGAAGTTCATGCCAAATCACATACATTTATAGGAATGGAATCCCTTTGCTATGGTATGCAGCAATGTATTTGTGTGATTTCTTCCCATCCAGTGAGATCCTCCCAGTGCAAAAGCCTGCAGCTTATTCCACAAATACATTGTTTTCCTAATTCCTGTTGTGATTTCTGCATGCCTGCTACTTGCTTCTGTTTCACAGAAACTGTACCTATAGCACTGGCATCTGTTTTCCATTTTGGCAATTGCATCTGGCAGCTTCAGTAAACCCTTAGGAGCTGCTGCTGGTAGGTTTGTCACAGGTGGTGGTGTGCTCATAGTGCTGTTTCCTGTGCTGTCTTCCTCTCTTGCAACCCCACTGTAAGCCAAGTGTGCCCTGCTGGGCATTAATAGACCCATGTAGTGTATATTCCAGTTGGGAAAGAGGCATAGAGGGACACAGATAACCAGAGTTTAAGAAACAGTTTTGGCAGAGAAATATTCTTAAATTATTTTCTTTGGCAGATACATTGACACACTCCTCAAGTGTTTTGATATATGTTAATCTATTGACAGAACAAACAGTCAGTGGGATAATACAGTCCAGTACATGTCTCAGTCGGCCAAGATAAACACATACTTACATAACTGTTCTTTGCATTATCATAAAACTGACATTTTTGTAAAAGCTTTGTTTTTAATAAAAATAATTTTCACAGAATCACTAGGTTGGAAGAGACCTTCAAGATCATTGAGTCCAACCCATGCCCCAACACCTCAACTAAACCATGGCACTGTCCAGTCTTTTTTTAAACACATCTATGGAAGGTGACTCCACTACCTCCCCAGCAGACCATTCCAGTACTTTATCACTCTTTCTGTAAAAAACTTTTTCCTAATATCCAAGCTATATTTCCCTTGGTGCAGCTTAAGACTGTGTCCTCTTGGTCTGTCAGTGCTGCCTGGAGAAAGAAACCAACCCCACCTGAGTACAGCCACCCTTCAGGAAGTTGCAGAGGGTGATGAGGTCACCTCTGAGTCTCCTTTTCTCCAGGCTAAACAGCCCCAGCTCCCTCAGCTGTTCCTCACAGGGCTGCCCAGCCACACCATCCCCAGCCAGTAGCATTGCAGGGGGGTTATTGTGGCCAAAATGCAGGGACTTGGCACTTGGACTTATTAAACATCATCCCACTGGACTCTGCCCATCCATCCAACCCTTCCAGGCCTCTCTGCAGAGCCCTCCTCCCTTCCAGCAGATCAGCACACACTCCCAGCTTAGTGTCACCTGCATTTAATAATGAAAGGCTCAATACCCTCATCCATGTTGTCAGTAAAAATATTTTCAATTCTATGTTTTGGAGCAAGCAAACTGGAAAAAGAAAACAAAATGTCAAAAAGTTGTAAAATAAAAGAAAAAAGGAAAAACTCAACAAAATCAGGCTATTTCCAGACATCTCCATTCTCAAAGGATTGGTGAAAATCTATGCAAGGCATTGTATATCCTGTAAGCCACTGTCTGTGCAATATTCAGAATTTAGAAAGGTGTATAGAAAATGAAAATGCTCTTAATGAGGCAAAGATGCATCTGTGTATTGATTTGAAATGGGAGTAAGAGTATGAACAGAACATTTATGTTCCGTTGCGTGTCAAACACTTGGAGCTTTGAATATTTTTTTATTTGGAGACAAACAGAACTGATGAATTACACTGCATCATTACTTTGAAATTATGACAAATTTAATTGATAATGGATTGTGTAATATAAAGCAATATTTCAACTTTGGATACTTAGTATCACAAATATTGTCTTCTCAGCTGACAAGTTATTTTCCCATTCTGTAGCACACAATTGGCTTTAATTTTAGATGAAGAATCACTTGATGGGCTGAAAGGAACTTTTAAGTTTCATTTTTAGATACTCAGTTTGGAATATTTTCAGTGAATGAGATGAGCAAATGCCCAGTCTGAAATAGTGTGGCTTGTATTTAGAGTTAAATCCAGTGACAGTGTACATAGAGAGAACCCTCTGAAAGAGATGCCGTGGTTTGTGCCACTCTCCCATGTGTGACCTCCTTAATGTCATGTGTGGCTGCAGGGGACAGGTGAATTACAGACTGCCAGGACTACTTCTCAAAAATGGCTTGAAACTTTTCTTACACAGCTCTTCAGGTGGTAAAATAGCAAGGAAATAATTTTTAGGTGGGAAGCTATCACTTTATTTCTGTAAGGAAGTAGGGACAAAGTCAAAGGTGTCTGTGTCATATTTGCTCTGCTTTCACTGCAAATCCAAGTGGGGTTTTTATGTGACTTTGCATCATGTACAGCACATATGTTGTGGTTTGAAAGCACTCAAACACAGTTATAATCTTGGTAATAGTTTGCTCTTAGAACTGAAGAAGAATTGCAACAGTTACAGAAATATAGGGTAAATTGTATAAGCTTGAAAACCCCAAAACTCCAACAGGATTTGATTGTTTGGTTGGGGTTTTTATAAATCTCTGTCTAGAGGTAGTTGACATTTTACATAGCAGAAATTAAATATACTTAAATCTCAGATTTTAATTTTTTTTACCTTTAGGAAGAGATACATTCAAATTTTAAAAATCCAAAGGGCATAAAAGTGCAATATCTTATCAAAGGAAAAGTATGTATACATTTTCTTTTTAAGCTTTTAAAAAAGAAATTTTTTGTTTAAAAATTTCTGGATTTCATCTAGTTCCAGTAATTCAAATTCAGAAGTGCCATGGACAGAAAAGAATGATGAGTTACAAGAATGGAACTGGCAAACGGAATTGAAGAGTGGATTGAGAGAAGTGTGAATCCACCAAGCTAAAAGACCTTATTCACATGTTTAATAATGTTCAAGGTGCTTCTGAATTGATAGTTGAGTAATGTACAAACATAAAATCTTTAGTATAATTTTTTTCACTTTTTTCTCAAGGTGGCCAAGGTGCACACTGCTACTGAAGTGTTTCACTTATTCTGCTAGCAGTATTAGGAAATGGGTTGGGAGTTGCAAGACTGGGTTATCTCCCTATACTCAATGCAGCCCAGACCATTGGTGAAGCTGGGATTGATTCACTTGCATTCTGGGAATGAGGAGAACATCAGTCACGAGCAATACTGTGAAAAGTGGGGTTGTGATTCGTGTCAAGAGCTTGGGAGAATGGGGAAAAAAATCATGTTTAAAATATTGGTGAAATGTATGTAGAAATTCCGTAGAATCAGGTGGTTTTGTCGATGTTGTAACCGAATAAGGCACAGTACTGTAGAATAGCCAGTCTGTAGTTGCTGAACTTCAAGAGGAATTGAAACTTGAATATATAAGTAAGTATGCTTATGCTGAGAAGGGAGAAAGAGAGGGTAATGAGGAAATTGTTGGCCCTCCTCCCCCGTGAGTGTTCTGAGGGGGCAGAAATTCGGACTGATCGGGGTACGTGTTGGTCCCACGCACCCAGCGCTGCTTGCTTGTCCTTATTACAGAATGCATTAAAGCCTTGATTTACTGCTGCATCAGATTCTGGTGCCCAGCCTGATTTTCTTTATAGCAATACCAACTCGGCACCTGCTAGGTGTCCTGCAGGAACACAAGTAGTGCTTTAATTCTCTGTAAATGCATGGGGTCTCGCAGTAAGGCCTCNGGGGACGAGCCCGGCGCCCCCCACTCGCTGCCGGGCTCTGCTGGTTCCAAGGCGGGTGCCCCCGACAAGATGTTCTCGCTGAAGAAGTGGAATGCGGTGGCCATGTGAAGCTGGGACGTGGAGTGCGACACCTGCGCCATTTGCCGGGTGCAGGTCA
>VWYI01012804.1:0-28418 GCA_013399455.1 Anthoscopus minutus | reverse complement strand
GGCAGAGACGCGGTTGCCGGCAGAAGGGGGGCTGATCCCTCCCGCCTCCGCTTCCTCCTCCGCGCCTTCCCGGAGGAGGAGAAGGAGAAGGAGGAGGGCCCCGCGGGGGCCTGGCCGCCGCGCTCCAGGGGCCACACGCGGCCCTGTCGGGCGGTGGGTGCCGCTGCCCGGCCCGGCCACGCTCCCTGCGCCGCCCCCGCCGCACGCGGGGCCCGGGCCCTGCCGGGTGCTCGGTGACTGTCCCCTCCCGTGCAGTGCCGCCTTCGTCGTGAGGGCTGGTGCCCGTCTGCGGGAAAGTCCCGCAAGCACTGACTTGGAGCCGAGCTGAACCGAGTGCTGCGTGCCTGGGGCTGCTGTTTGTGGGGTGGATTTTGTTAAGGGTTTTTTGTTGGTTTGGTTTTTTTTTTACGAAGCAGTTACGGATATACATATAAATTATTTTTTCAAATCTCTTGAAGCAGGGTGTCTGATACTACTTCACAATCGTGATTATTGGTGCAGTTTAACGCACATAAATGTAGTGAGAAATGTATTGAGTAAGGGTTCAGTTTACTTGGTTTTGAAATCTCGAGACTGAAAGCACCTTCATTGTTGACGCATATTACTGTTTTCTGACACCTTTGTCAACTATGATACTAATCTTGGTTCTTCGAAAACGGTTTAAATTCTTCCTTTACTGTGTGTGTATATGCAGTATTTATTGGCTGAGTCATCCCAGATATAACTGCCCTCTCAGTTGGGTGTGCAACACTTTGGCAGGACAAATGATCCAAGATTCCCTCCAGAGCACCTTGCTTTTGTAGGGCCAGGAACCATGATGCTGAAAATAAAGTCAGGATTTTGTTTAACAGAAGAGAGACAAAATATGTAATTCTGTCATTTCTCATAAATGTTTTTGCTGAGAACCTTCTGTGGAATACAGGAGGCAAAAGGGTGTACTAGAGGAAAAAAGATGCAGCAGAAACTGAAGTGGTGGGAAAATGATCTTTTACATAAGTATATTTTGAAGATTATTTGCTTTTTTTATGGTAAACAGAGACCACTCTGCAAATATGAAATTGGCTTAATTTGCCATGTAAACCATGATTTTAAAAATGTATTTATCCCCATTGTGGCTAGCCTGTAGCAGGACACTATAAACAAAGTCTTAAATTAACAAAATCTTACCCAGAACTATCATAAAAGTTAAAAAAAAATAAAAAGGTAATAGTTTTTCATAGCTAGACCAAGGGAGTACTTTTAATCTGAAACTAGAAAAAAAAATCAAAAAATCTAGTAAACGTTTTTTGGTAACCAACCACATTGTTAGAATGTGAAACTTGATCATTACTGACTTCAGTTTAGCAATTTCATGTTGACCCTGCCAGAGCGGGTCTGGCTCCTGTAGAGCCGCTGCGTCTGCAGTAACCTTAGGTGGGAGGCAGTGCCAGACTGAGACTGGCACTTGTTGGAAGTTAGTTTGTTTGACTTTGGTAGGGAAGGAGGTGTTAGCTCCTTAACCATTTTATACTGGCTTAACTCCTTGAATCAATGTGGTCTTAGATTCACAAGGGAAAGAAGCAAAAATGCAGGTGTTAGGTGGGAAGTGCAGGATTGCAGCTGGACTGGCTTTGCTGTCCTAAGTGTTTCAGACTGACCCCCTTGAGGCTGTGATGTAGGAATGGGGACAGGTTACTTTGGTGTGGTGGCAGTGATTTCTGTCCTTGGCTCCATTTGCTGCTTCTGCCTGAAACTGCAACACTAGGGCTCAGTGGGACAAGTGATTAATTGTGACTTTTTGCTCTGACCCCAAATCAATGGGCTCCCACACACCATGATACAAGTTGAAGCACTTCAGCTGAATCTTCCCAGCACCTTGGTCCTTAACTGCTGTTGAAATATAAATTACAGGAACATACAACAGAAAAGTTTTGCTTTTGTCTCAGTGAGGAAGAGGCAGCTGTTTTAGAGTTCTCTTTGTTCTCATTACTTGAGAAAAGGAGGAATGTCTGAGCAGATCAGTCTAAAATAGAAGTACTGGCCCTATCTGGCCTAGACTCAAAATATTATATAATTTTGCTTTCAAAAAGAGCAAAAATACTCAAATCTAAATTCCTGTGGCACATTATAGTTTTGTCTTCTGGGAGAATATGGTCCAACTAGTGACATGTGAGCCAGATCCAACCAACCTGCAGGACACTTGTTTAAACTAGTTCCTTTTCTTTGGAGAAGATGAAGATGTGTTTGTTCACATAATGGTTGAACACTTTCTGTTGTGTGTGATTCGTGCATGTGGGTCTGTGGCAGCCCATTTTGGGGCAAAGGAGAAGCAAAGGTGTTTTTCCCCAGCATTGTGTGGCACAGTGGGAATCCTGAAGTTGTCACTCTTTTATCTTACTGAGTCCTGGACCTGCTGTCCAATCCTAAAGCCACAGACTGGAGTGCATAAAGATGATAAATAATTTTAATTAGATATTGTTCTGTATTTATTAACATATATTGTCAAATGCTGCACTATATTTGTATGTGTGTGACTCCTGTGAAAATTAAATGCAGGTACTTATTAAGGCAAGGTACTATAAAAAGTAATAGGTGGTGGGAGTTGTGGTGAGAGATGCACAGCCTGAAAAATCAAAATTGTGAATGACTTCCTTAAAAGGAAATGCTGACATCTGAAAAACAAAGTCCTGTAATTAGGGTTTGGCTTTGTGATTGCTCTGGTCTTAATATGCCTGAGTGCCTTGGCACAAATCTAGGCTTTTATATCTACAAAATGGAGAAGGCTTTTTTTCAACGAAAATTATGAAAATACCAAAGCAATGGAAAATAAACAAAACATGCTGGAGAGTTCAGAGTCCTTCTGATCTCTTTCAGATATATATTTCATTGTAATTTGCATAGTTTTAGAATTTAAGAGGGCTATTTAATGTTAAAGGGCTGAACTAGACGTCAAAACTTGAGATTTTTACCTCTGTAAATTTGTTTTAGAGTTTATATTTTCCTCTGACAAAACTATTCTTAAGATGGAATCCTGAGAATCAAATTGAGTTTGTTCTTGTTTACTTTTAGATGCCTGTCTTAGATGTCAAGCTGAAAACAAACAAGAAGATTGTGTTGGTATGTAGTGACTTCATTCGCTTGTTTTTCATTTGAAGCTTCTCTCAGTATGGTGCATTTTAAAGTTTGAAGGGAATACTGATTTTATTAATGCTCAAAAGTAAACTGGTGTTTTGTTCTACATTGTATCATCTTTTTACATTAGTAATAATTTACACGTTATTTTTGAGCACAACAAAATCAGTTTTCATGTCAGCTGTGCTGTAATTCCAATTTCCTGTCAACACATACACAACTAAGAGGTTTAGGTTTCTTTCATTGTTTTGTGAACAGTGTTGTGTTCACGTATTTGAGATCATAATGTACATTTTTGAAGTGGGTAGGAAAAAGCTACTTTTTTTTTCAGAGTTACATGCCAGAAGACACAATGGTAGTACAAATAAAAATCCTCTGTTCTGTAATAAGTGTGTGTGTGAGTTAGAAAGTGGTATTTTTCCCACAATTAATTCAGAGATAATGAGGCAATGGCTTGGTTGTTCACTTAGCATTTTCAAAAGTCGAATCACTTTAGTTTAAACATAATCATACCTTCAATGTCAATGTATGCAAAAGAAAGTCTTGATTCTGACTGTTTAAATTTGAAGTAGTGAAAACTATCTCAAAGAATTTGCTTTAAACCTTTATGACAACTTTTAAACCATTGTTTCCATGCTGTTGAGCTTTGCATTTTGAAGCCTATTGTCTCAAAAAAAAAACCCACTGGGAGTTTTTGATGATTGTTTTAATGGGAATAGGGTTTTCCTGTTCTAGATATCTTAATTGGCTCATTAAGTATCCTGTTTAAAACAGGAAAATGTATAATTTACAGCACTCCTTTGATTGGTACTTTTGTGCTCTCATGAGGCAAATGTGAGCTAATAAGGAAAAAAAGCAATGTAACTACATTTTAAAATACTATTCAAGAATAAATGGATAACAGATAACAATTTTGGTAGTGTTGGAACAGCTGTAGCCTGTGAATAACTCCTGGTAGAAAGAGCCATTTTAAGACTATTATACTGTGTCACATGTGCCTCCTTGCTATCATACATTTCAGTTCAATTAGTGCATTTGAAATGAGAATTTGGTTATATGATCTGGTGTGATAGTGAGTCAGTAGTGCATTGGCTTTATTTTGGTACTGGGGAAGATTAAGGGAAAAACTTTAATAGTTGCACTTATTTCCTGGGCAGAACTGCTAACTGTGTTTATACAGTTACAAGACCCTGTCATTTTATACAAGAAAGTGAGAATATATGCATTTCTTTTTTTAATATTTGGAAATAAGTACAAGGCTTGATGATGGAACTGACTATCATCAGGATGATCATAGTAATCCAATCTCAGTGGATTGATCAGTGATGACCTGTTTTGTCTCTAAAGTTTCCAGTGGTTATTGTTTGAGAGTGATAGTTTGAACCTTGCTGTAGGTGTTGATTGAAGAGTTGAATGTGACTGGAATATGTTCTTTTTCTCTTTCAGTGGTTTGGGGAGAATGCAATCATTCCTTCCACAACTGCTGCATGTCCTTGTGGGTGAAACAGAATAATCGCTGTCCCCTGTGCCAGCAGGACTGGGTAGTCCAGAGAATAGGCAAATAAAAACTGGAGGGTTTCTTTCTGTTGCACTTGTTGGAATGGTGTGTGTGTTGTGCCCTGTGCTGATGCAGGACAGAACGTGTCTGTCAGGACGGGGCTCGCTTGGTTTGGCTGCTCCAAGGCTGGAGTGGGTTTGGGGCCGGCCTCTGGCTGCAGTCCCTGGTCAGGCTCAGTGCAGGGCTTCACCATCCAAACGGGACACACTGCATCAACAAATGTATCTGCTGTGATTAAAGTGCTGTCTGTACCAGAGCATAGAAACTTCGTGGTGCAGATCATAACCCTAAACACAGAGCATTTCATCTTTTCCCATTGACAAATTAATTGGATTGAAAGACTCACCTTCCTGGTCTGATACACTGCATAGTTTACTGTCAGGATAAAGAAAATATTTCCTAAGTACTGTTGTGTGCAAAAACACAGTCAGTGTGTTTTTTAAGAAACTACTGTGGGTTTTAATCTAAAATGAACCATGTGAAAACATTTGCTATGTGCTTTTTCCATCACACTATATTAAACATTTCTAATTTAGGTTTTCTCTATGACTTCTGTTTTGTTGTATCTTCATGTCTGTTGCTCTGTTATATTCTATACATGAATTTTACAATCATAATGTTAAAATTTAACCATGTCAATAAATTTTTTATTTATATTTCTGTTGATGATCATGGAGACATGTGCTTTTTATCCAAAGACTTTTGGTACAGCCTTGTATTTCACATCAGTTAATTAGAGGTATAGACAGTCTTGCTGGTTGGCTGATTAATATAGGAAGCAAACAAAAGTGATAATTTAAGTAACCCAAGGAATGGAGGCACTAATTAAATCTAGGGAAAAATGATAAATTGTGATTTCATGAAAATTCAGTTAATAGAAATGTCTTTATTATCTTTTTATTGGTCATGGTGTTTTGGAAGCATTTTTTAATTTTTGTGGAAATCCTGAATATTTCTTTGAATTTTTTCTAATTTTTAATTTCTAAATACCCAAATTACTATGAATCTGAGCATATGCTGTGGTGTTTTTTAAATATATGTAATGGAAAGGTAGAATTATTGCTTTAAATCTGTAACCAATTCAGGCTTAATAAAATGGTTAATCAACATGGGTGAAATTGAAGCAATATAATACGCATTGTTTACCTCAAAATTATAATCTTTAATGTGTTTCTCAGCAGATGTATTTTTGTCTAATTCTAGGTACATTGAGAGATTTATCTTCACTGTATAAAGTAGTTCCAATCTTTGTGTCATCTAGCATATTGCAGAGTTTACTGTGGTTTTCTTTTATATTGTAGTCCTGTTTATAAGATGTTTTGATTTTTTTAAATGTAGCTTTTGTTAATTACACACTGAGATAAAAAAATCCTGAGTTGCTGTTACGCTGTATCATATCAGTTGTGATTATGCCAGATGATGTCTGTCTTAAAACTGAAAACAAATGTAAAATATGTTAACAGTAGTAATGAAGTGCCTATAGCATTTACATTGTTGTGGAATATTTCTGTTTGTATAAAAGTACTCCCAAAATTTTTGCAAAAAAAAAAAATCTGAGTGGATGTGAAAATAAATTTTAGCTGTCACAGTCAAACTGTATCTTACCTACCTAGCACCAGTTTTCTCTGCCCACATTTGGTCCCAGGCTTCTTCCTGTGACCTCTCTTAATGCCATGTGGTCCCATCGGAGGATTTCCTTCCTTTTTCTTTGGTTTATAGGTGAATATGGAAAGTACCAAACCCTGCTTTTAGCTCATGTCATGTGCATGGGAAGAGTAGCTGAGAATTACAGTTGTGGAAGAGTTTTTCCAAAGTGTCAGCTCAAAGGGGTGTTGACACAGATGAAGTGTTAGGAAAGTTAATGTTGAAATCAAAGCAGCTGATATTTTTGTGTACCTATTTGCATACTCTAAGTACCTTGTTGACCAGTAATTGAGGTTCATCTAGAATATAAAGGAATTAATTTCAAGTCCTGCATATTTTCTCTGTGATTTAGAGATTAGCCTAAGTCCAGTTTTTTTATGAGCCTTACACCAGAGAACTTCTCTAAATCATGCCCTGATATGCCTGATTAGCGTCAGCATTAGTATTATGATTTTTAGTACATCCCCATCTTCAGTTCTGTAATTGTTGACCTCTTGTACAAGCAAAATAAATCATTTTTGCTTCTAACCCAAACATAATGTTTTATGAGCAGGTAACCCTACCTTTAATAGCAATTATCAGCTAATAGATTAATGCTGATTTACTTTTAATAAGTGTTTAATAAACGCTGAGCAGATTTGGTTAAGTCAGCAAGCAAATCTCAAAAGTGACTGGAGTAATGAGTATATGTTGAATGATCATATTGTTTGATTTTTCTTTTCATAGAGTTATTTTAGAGAAAATTTATGTTCTTTAGAAACTAGGAAAGATTCTAATTAATTGAATAGAATGTAAATGTGTCTGTGCTATGCGGGTGCCATAAGCACCTACTTGAATTGCTTAGGCATGAATATACCAACAGCTGGTGTAAGCTTGAGTTCAGTAACCAGCCATTTGTCTTGCTGCTCTTTGAGCTGTGATGGATATTCTGGCCAAACATAAAAAGACTTGACTGAATTTTAGGAAATTAGAAACTTTAAAAAAAAAAAAAGCTGAAATTAAAGCTTTATTACTCCCTTCATGCCTTCCTCTACCCAGGGTATCATAGGAGTGTGTTGCTGTAGGCCCCATTTTCAGGACAGCCACCAGCAGAATTCCCCATTTCTCCTGCTGGCTCTTTGCAGTGTTGCTCTCACTGTTGGCTGCTGTGTTGAGCCCTTTACGTGATCTTCTCCTGCCCTGTGCTTGCTCTCACCTGGCAAAACTGGCCCAGCTTTCAAATCTCTGCCTTACAATTGCCCCTGTTCTTGTGCACACACAGTTTGCAATGGATGACCCTCTCCATCAGTCCTAGAAAAACACACCTCCAAGGGAATTTTGAGGAGTACAAGTATGAGTTGTATGTCAAATGGATTCAATACGGACAGGATTAAGCCTGAGAAAACAAAATACTGCATGGTTGTACAGTGGCAAAAAGCAGCCAAGAAGGGCTTAACACTTTTTATAATGAGTCTGAAAGGTGCCTGTTACTACTCTTGATTAGTTTTTGTGATTTAGCTCTTCAGCTTGCTCTAAGATTGTGGAAAAAAAACTTGACCTTGACCTCAAGAATACAGCTTGACCCCAGTGTTACTTCTTTTCTTGTTCTCATAATACCTTCCTTATATTTAAGGAAAGTTTTAACAGCCAAATCACCTGACCCCACAGTAGAAGGGAGCTTAGCCTAGTGAGTGCCACATATAATTTTTATTCTTTTGAAGGGAAAAAAAATCCCTCCTGTTAGGCAGCCAGTAAGTGAAGTCAGGTGTAATTTGCCTTCACTTGATTATAATCAGCTTTGTCCCTTTGTTGATGTCACCTCAGCTATATGCTGTTACCACCTTCTCATCCAACCACTTTCTGTCATAAAGCTCAGCAGGGAAAATAAACGGAGGCCAAAACAACATATGGAAGTGTCTTGGCAAGATTTGGCTGTTCATTTGAAGCGTTTTTCTTTTTTCTGTGGGTAGGAGATGAAGTCAGAGCTGTGTTGTTTCATATAGAAGGATCATTATTTTTAGACCAGCGGCAGTCCTTAGCCTCTGCATGTAATCTGCTCAGACAGTGCCACACGAGGCAGCAGGGTTTGCATGAACTCTGTGAGGCTCAGTCCTGATGTTGAGTATATCTTGAGTTTTGGAGGTGTTGAATGCTCAAAGCACTGAATTGTGTGGTAATTTAAAGCTCAACATCTCTTCATCTATGGCAAGGTTTTTTAGGCATGGCAGATTTGTGCTGAAGGCTTTTCATAGAACCCGTTGTTGGCCTGCTGGTGTTGGATGTCAACTGGGGGAGATCGAGGCCTGTCCTGCCGACTGTGGCCATAGTGCCCCTCAGTAGGAGAGTGCATGTATTGCAGCCAGTGCATGTAGAGGGAATCTTGGTACATGTAAAGGTTGTCAGGGCCTGTTCTGAAAAACACCAGCTGAACCACGTGCGTTTGGTACTGCTAGTGGGAAGGTTTGCATAGGATATCATCCCTCAGCTATACATAGCAAACTCAAAGCTTCTTACAGAGAAACCTCTTACCAGTCACTTTCCACAAATGGTGCCTATACCTAAAGGTACTTAGTGAAAATCCTTGAGAGGTATTTAATGCAAAAGCAGTTAGTCTCTCTGGTGTTTTTCAGAAGCCCTCACACACCACTAGCAGGGAGAAGTGCAGTGCAGCTACAGCACAGCTTCTGGGAAGTTACTCATTCTGTGTGAACCAGGCTCTGCCTCCCCAAGGGCTTGCCAAGATGTGTGACATGGGGGGGCTCGACAACCTGATTGCCAACACTGCCTACCTCCAGGCAAGGAAGAGTGGAGAAGGAGACACCAAGGAAATGCAAAAGAGGCGTAAGAGCCTCTCACTGCCCAAGATTGAGGAGTGCACACAGCACAGAGAGTCCATTGCTGGTGATTATGACAGCATCTGTGAACAGCAGCCCATTGGCAAGAAATTCTTCAGAGACTTCTTAGAGACAGTGCCAGAATATTTGGTAGCTAGGGACTTCCTGGATGAGGTATCAAACTGGGAGTTGGCAGAAGACAATCTCAAGAACAGTACCATGGAGAATATTGTCACCAATTTTCTTAAGGAAGGCGCCAAAAACTATCTGTCTTTCATGAGTTCTGACTTGGTCAGCAAATGCAAAGCAGCTGCTGCAAAAGACTATGAGAACATCATGCAGCTGGCCAAGGAGGAAACCAAAGCCTTCTTTAAAGACAAGCCCTTCCAGGACTTCCAGAACAGCCCCTTCTATGACAAATTTGTCCAATGGAAAGTGTTTGAGAAGCAACCAGTAACTGATAAATACTTCTCTGAGTTCCGAGTGCTGGGCAAAGGTGGCTTTGGAGAGGTAAGAACTTGTACTTTAAGGATGTGAGTGATCTCTCCCCTTTCAAGACTAGCAGGTGGGTTTACAAAGAGCAGGGGATGAAGCCATTGTATGAAGATTTGTAAAATGTGCCTCTTCAGATTGCACATTTTCCAGAAGTTAGGCTGGGTTATTTATACTGTGATAGAGGCTCTTGTTAGTAAAAAGCTACTTCAACGTTTTTATATTCGGTATCTATGCTAATAAAAAAGCAGGCCTCTTTGCAAAAACTTTTATGAATGTTCATGTAGTTAACTATTGGTCTGCTCCTTGACATGATCTTAGCCTGTGCTATCTCACACACTCTCAGGTAATTCCTAGCTGCAGTTCAGGCAAAGGTACACATCAAGATCTGTTCCCAAACTACAATATGGAGATTTTTTGAGAGTCAAGAGAGCTTAAGTGTACAGATGCAATCTGTATATGTTGCTTATTCTCATGGTTACAGATTTTTGTTCTTGTCCTTGTTCCTTTTATTTGTTAATACATGTCTACTAGTGGAATCCTCTAGAACTTTGCATCAGGGCCACCATTTACTACTGGTCCAGAACAGAACTGACTGTGTGTTTGTTTTTTCCTTGTTTTCTGTGAACTTCATAGAAGTTAGCATCAGCAGCTACTAAAAGGCATCAGTGATTCTCCAATTCCTGCCTGTTACTACCCTTGATATTCCAGTCTCTGTATAAAATTCCTTTGTTACCTTCCATGTGCATCTTCTCTAGGTTTGTGCCATCCAGGTTAAAAATACTGGCAAGATGTATGCCTGCAAGAAACTGGATAAGAAAAGGTTGAAAAAGAAAAGTGGAGAGAAGATGGCACTGCTGGAGAAAGAGATCCTGGAGAAAGTCAACAGCCCTTTCATAGTCACACTAGCTTATGCCTATGAGACCAAAACCCATCTGTGTCTTGTTATGAGCCTCATGAATGGAGGGGATCTGAAGTATCACATCTACAATGTGGGAGAAAGGGGCTTGGAAATGAAAAGGATCATCTTTTACTCGGCTCAGATCACCTGTGGGATTCTGCATCTCCATTCCATCAAAATTGTGTACCGGGATATGAAACCAGAGAATGTCCTCCTGGATGATAATGGGAATTGCAGGCTGTCTGATCTTGGATTGGCAGTGCAAGTCAAAGAGGGAAAAAGCATCACCCAGAGGGTGAGTACAAATTCTTGCAATGTAGGCAGTGGGAAGTGAAGCCATTCTATTTCTAATGCCTTATGAGTCCAAGACTTAATTCCCTGGAAATGATTCTTTGCTAAAGACCTAATGTAGACATTTCATTCGGAGAGACAGGTCCTAAGAAGATTTGGTTTATTAACTCTTTTGCTGCTGCATGTGGTAAAATAACTTATTTTGCACAGAAACAGTAGAATCTACTTGACCTTTTTCTCTTAAGATAAGCTCTTGAACCAGTGACTTCAGAGAGGCAGATGCTTTGTGCCTTAGGGAATACTACATAGTCAGGGATTTAACCAATGAGCAAAGATATGACTCTTCTGTATTCCAGTTTTGCCCCTAGGAGAATACAATTTCATACACATTACTCATAAGTGATGCTACTGATTGTATTGCAGGTGTGCATGGTGCTGCATAATAAATGATTTCCAACCTTCCTTCCCCCCACAAATTAATTCCTGAAAAAGTTAGCAGACTTGACAGTTTTTAAATGTCCATGCCTGTGTACATGTGTAGGAAGAAAAAGATGGATGACCAGCTGGACTTTGTGTGAATTAGATTGTGCAGCATGTCAGCTGTGCCTGTGGTCATCACAAACTAACCTGAATTTGTAATAATGTCAGAAGATTTAAACAATAAATACATACACAGGTAGCTTAAATGTGAGAAAGACGTATTTCTCTCAAGGTATCTGGAGCTTAAAGATTTGTGTAATGAGAGAATGTGTCTGAAATACACTAAGAATATGAAGAAATGGAAGCAACATTATAAACTATGTTAATATGTTAAACTCCCCAAGTTCACATTAGAAGTTCAGTAGAAGAGAGAGCCCACTAATGGCCTTCTGCATCATTTTTGAGTGCACATCTTTTGATGTTGTTAAATTCAGTAATTTTGAAGGATCTTTTCCTTTCCTGGCAATTGAAGAAGTTTGTACTACGAGTGGTTTTAGTTCTCACTGAAAGAAAATGTGGAAATTGCTATAGATATTAATAATTTTAAAATTAAACCGCATGGTGTTTTGGATACAAAAATACAGCTTCTGTGAAAGCTAAGGCAGGTTTTCAGTGGAGCTTATGTGAAATAAGAATGTTGTTTTGTTTGTAAAGATGGCATTTTAATCAGTGAAACCAAAGTATAAACCTTACTCTGCTTAGAGAGGCTTGCAGTTACTATGATGAGAACAAATAGTTTTGTCAAAGTGCAGTTTTTCTTACTTGTAAATATGTGGGGTTTGGCAGAAGGAAAAAACCTCCAAGTTGAAGAGTATATTTAGCAATATGTAACCACTTTTGTTGGTATTAGGGTAGAATCTCAGCAGTACTGGACAAGGTGGTTGTTCCTTCTCACCTTCTATGACAGCCATCAAATTGTTAGTGCCTTTTATTTTGTTGTTTTTAGAAGCTCTATTCACCATTATATGGGTGCTTTTATTAGAGGAAGAACTGGAATGAATACTACATAATTGTAATGTGTTGTAAGGAATTTCAGTTAAACGCAGTTTTATTCATACATTATATTGAAATAGGAGATGGAAGAAAAAGTTGGGTTTTTTGGGGGTTTTTTTGTGTGTATTGTAATTATAAATGAGTTAGATTAGTAATTCCTGTAATCTTTTTTCATTTCTGTAAAACAGTAATATTTGAAAGCTTCTAAAAATGTTATATGAGAGCTGGATATTATTATTATGTATACTTACGTCGTACACAGGATGACCAAAGAGCAATTTTCCAAAACTTACATTAAGCTTCACCATGTATTCCTGCAATAAAATAAAAATGTTCTATTATTTTTTGTCTACTAATCATAGTTACATTCTGATTTAAAATTATCTGAAAATTTGTATCATAACATGCTTTTTGAGTATGACCACCGCATTGTTATCACTTAAGCACACCTACATGCATCACATTTTCTTTTTTCACCCAAAGGAATGTATGGCTCCAAGACAGGTTTTTCAAATGAAATTTAATCAGTTGCCCCATTTTGCAGACACAGTTTTATAAATTACAGTAGAATATATATTCCTTAAGGGCCAAATCTGTATTGTACTGATATCCAAGTGCATTTTCAAGATTTTGGATGATGGCTTGAACTGACAATTTAAGGCTTATAATTTTCAGTCAGTAATTAAGGGATATAGCTACTGATCTATAGTTTATAATATATAGATTTATCTGTGTTTTCATTTCATTAAAGATTGCAAAACATATGCTATTTTGATGAATTCTGAGTTTTATTCACTCTCATAGGTGTATAAGCCATTAAAGATTAAATTTATTCTTCTTTCAAAGCAGAAAAAAATTCCTGCTCTCTCAGGTATGAATAAATGCACATCACCCATACATCAGCTGGAGGATCCATTAATCCCTTTTGTAAATCTTATTAGGTGATTAGGTCATCACATGGCACGTAATAAGCTTGTTAATGAGTTCCTGTTTTAGACATTTTCCAAGTTTTCATTGAGAGTTTCTACAAAAATATAATGTATATGTACTGTTCATGAGCCAAAGAAATGTTCTTTGCAGTTAGAAAGGTTTTTTGAATTTTAGATTGATTATTTCAATGTGGTCTTAATAAAAAATTAAGTGTGTTTATGCTTCAGAAAAAGCATTGTGCAAGTGATGATTCAATACTTATGTAATTGAAGAAGTAGCCTGGGTATCCTTTAAGTACTGCCATTACATACACTCCTTTTGAAAGCACTTGTGTGCTCCACACCAATTGCTCATAACTATTACAAATAAAAACACCTTGCTTTCAGAAACAGTGCTTCTTACAAAGATCTTGAACAAGTTGGATACACAGCCTTGGTTTTCTCCCTCTCTTTTCAATTACTAAAGCAGCAAGGAGAAGCATCCAGCTTTCTGTGTCAATATACTTCGAACTTATACTGTAGATATAAGTAATTGATACAGTAGTAATTACAAAATTTAGAAAACTTGAATTTCAGTAAGTGTGCTGATTTGCCTTTGTAAAGTTCCAGCTGGCCCTAAAATGGAGAAATCACACAAAAAAATTAAAATACACAAGTTTGAATAATAACAGGCTTGAAAATGAAAGTAGAAAATAGTTGAAAGCTACTTACATTTTCCTTTCATTAAACATACATGGATTATATGGGATCTTCTCATGATAGCTACATGCATCTGTGCAGTCTGCCAAGAAATGTGTCTATGCACGTTTACTCAGGCAGAGCTTTTACTGACATGGCTGGAAACAGAAACAAACTCTTACCCTTTGGTAATAAAACTATTCAGGACTTGAAAATGTTGTTATGACTTCCTATAAATGTGCCTGTTGCATCTGATATGTTGATCAGACCCTGCAGGAACTAGTTTGTATCTTAAAATTTTAAATGTTTCTGTTTTCTCTGTCATATATAATTGAAACAGACAACAAGGAGAAATTGAGAGCCTGCAAAGATGGCATTTACTCAGGCAAAGTGTTTTGTCTGGGTATGTACACACTTGGTTCTAGCATTAGGGGTTTTTGCATATGGCAGAAATTAGGAGCTTCCATCTCAAGTTAATTCCATTTTTCCAGAAGTTAGTGTGTATCTGCTGTTTATTTAGGGAAGAATTTTCTTCCCTTACTGGGTATGGCTTTTGTGAAAAGCAAGTGTTGCATGTAAATTGTGAAGAACTTTTGTGCAGATGCATGTGAGCCAGAGAGCTTAAATATTGACATAATAACTGTGAAAAATAACATAAACATATTTTGGTAGTATTTATAAAAGTGCATTCATATCTTCAGAGGTTTCAGGCTTCTTCACAGTTTTCCTGTGCTATGTTTTATATATTTGAAGGACATCATAATATTTTTATAGGAAAAACATGTTTTGGTTAAAATCTTACTCAAAATGTCCTTTTGCCCTCCTGTATGTTTGTTTATTATAGGATTCTATTTCTTAGGAAAACACAAGGAAATCTATTTAGATGTTCCTGAAACTTGCAGTTTAATTTCAAGGCAGCTGAAAAGCAGGAGGAGGGTTTAGACTTGTGAAATAAAAAATAATTCAGCAAACAATTCTACAGTTGACCTTTGTTCATTATCACATGGCATTCTTATTGGATAAGATTCTGTAAAAATTTCTTCTTCCTTTGCACTTTGAAAAATGACAGCCCTTCATTTGCTCAGAATTAGAGGAACTTGCTGCTGTTTTGCTTATACATTTTGAAGAATGGCATGTAAAATTGATGATGTTTTTACTAGCAGAACTTTGTTCTTAAAAATTTTGATAATCACAGTTGCTGGAGATGCATTTTCACACTAGGTATTTCAGATGTTTTTAATCTCTGCAATGTACTTTACAGAAGGCAGCCTCACCACAGAAGTCTGTGGGGCCAGCTGGGATCCATGCAAGGGTACTGAGGGAGCAGGCAGAAGAGCTCACCGAGTCACTTCCCATCATGACTTTCCCAGCAGCCCTGGAAAACTGAGGAGGTCCCAGTTGGCTGGATGTTAGCAAATGTGATGCCCATCCACAAGAAGGGCTGGAGGGAAGATCCAGGGAACTTCCAGCCTGTCAGCCTGACCTTGGTACCAGAGATCATGCTGAGTATGGTCGTGCAGCACATACAGGACAGCCAGGGGATCCGGCCCAGCCACTGTGGGTTTAGGAAAGGCAGGTCCTGCTTGAGCAGCCTCATCTCCTTCTGTCAGGGTGAGCTGCCTTGTGGATGAGGAGGTGGCTGTGGATGTGTGAGCTGCAGGAAAGCCTCTGTCACTGTTTCCCACGGCGTCTCCGGGAGAAGCCGCTGCTCCTGGCTGGCACAGGCGCTCTCTTTGCTGGGTGAAAACGGGCGGGAGGGCCGGCCCCGGAGGGGTGGGGAATGGAATCAGATCCAGCCGGCACCTGGGCACTGCTGGGGCTCCCCAGAGCCCGGTACTGGGGCCAGCCCTGCTTTATGTCTTCACTGATGGTCTGGACAAGGGGATCAAGGGCGCTCAGCGAGTTGGCAGACAGCGCCAAGCTGGGTGGGAATGTGGATCTGCTGCAGGGCAGGAAGGCTCTGCAGAGGGATCGGGGCAGGCTGGATTGCTGGACTGATGGCAGTTCTGCAAGGTTCAGTAAGGCAAAACAGTAGGTCCTGTACCTGGGTCACAACAACCCCTTGCAGACTACAGGCTTGGGGAAGAGTGGCTGGAAAGCTGCCCTGTGGGAAAAGGGGGTTGTTGGTCAACAGCCAGCTGAACATGAGCCAGTGTGTGTGCCCAGGTGGGCAGGAAGGCCACTGGCATCCTGGCCTGTACCAGTGATAGTGTGGCCAGCAGGACCAGGGCAGTGACTCTTCCCCTGTGCTCAGCACTGATGAGGCTGCACCTTGAATCCTGTGTTCAGTTTTGGGCTTCTCACTACCACAGAGACATGGAGGAGCTGGAATGTGTCCAGAGAGAGGCAACGGAGCTGGGAAGGGTCTGGAGCACAAGTCTGGTGAGGAGCAGCTCAGGGAACTGGAGAGAGGAGGTTTAGGGGCACCTCACTGTTTTCCATAACTCCCTGACAGGAGGTTGGAGCAAAGTGGGGATTGGACTTTCCTCCCAGGTAACAAGTGATAGGACAAGAGGAAATGGCTCAGGCTGTGCCGGGGGATGTTCAGATTGGATATTAGGGGAAGTTTCTCCAGAAGGGTTGTCAAACACTGGAACTGGCTACCCAGGGAGGTGGTGGAGTCACCACCCTGGAGGAATTAAAAAGCCATGTAGCTGTGGGGCTTAAGGACATGGTTTAGTGGTGGGCTTGGCCATGCTGGGTTAACATTTGGACTCAATGATTGTAGAATCTTTTCCAGCCTAATTATATGAATGCCATGCTCATGAGAGTGAAGGAAAAAAATGATTTTTTAGGACCATTCTGCCTCCTGCAGTTTTGGATATGGTAGAAAGGATACTGTAGTCATCTCAAATTAAGAGAATGCAGTATGTCCCATGAAATACTTTTCCTACACACAGTGTGCCATCCATTTTTTCTGTCAGGGAATGACATTGGAGCCCTTTATGATGTAGGACAAGGTCTCAGCATGACTTTCACCATTGTTCCTCATTCAGCTTAATCTGACAGTTAATAAATGCTATAGCGTTTTCTATAAAAAGTGTACATTCTGGAATGATCCCTTGTGTAAATCATCTAATGAGACACACATTGACTCATCAAAGATGTTTTTATTTCATTGGATAAGAAATGCAACATTTGGCTGATACTGTAATTCTTTGAACTTTTGATTTGACAGCTTTGACCAGAAGCAGTATTGCAGGAACAGTAAGCTGTGAGATGATGAGGACTATAGTTTCAGTTAACAGATATGCAATTGATGTTTTTTGGAAGACAAAGTAAAATCCTGGAATTGCAGACATATGCAAATGAAAACTGGGGGCTTGGTTTTGCTCATTATTTGAGTTTAAAATCTGCTAGTGAAAGGTAGCAGTTGGGTGGTTCTTAAAACAGTTATTGAACCAGAGTATAGTTAAGCTGCAGGACATCTTGCAAAAGGTCTTGTAGGCTCTACAAATTTATCTAGGTTCAGGGGAGAGTGGACAATAGATGGAAAAGTTTTGTTTGGAAAAACCGTTTCTGTCTCTGAAAGCCCTTGAACTGCAAATAGTTGGTGTCTAGGAAAATACAGAGAAGTCTCAACATACACACGAGCTCTTGCAGACTTCCCTATGTATTCTTTTTTTGAGTGTAATTCACAGACAGTGAAGTGGCCGTATGGGCCATTGGTCTGATGCAGCCAGTATGCATATCCTTGGGTTTACATTTTAAATAGTGGTACCTCCAGTGTTAGTCATAATCCTGGAAGATAAAGTGGATGAAATCCCGTGGATTTCAGTGGTCAGCAGTAACTCTCCAGGCCTCATTGACATTTGCACTGCTTAACCTACAGTGGCTGTACCTTCACTGGAGGGCCCTTGCCCTTCCCGGGGCAGCCTGTGGTCCTGTCCCCTCAGTCACAATGTCACAGGACACAGATTTCTCCTTGGTGTCCCCTTGCTGAGGAAGCAGTCTGTGCATGGTGCCATGAGACAATATTTGGATTCATTATGAAGAGCTTCATAAAATACAGCCAGAGCTAAGCAGATGGAGAGTTTTCTCCCTTATTAACACTGTTTATGGAATATTCTGTGGTCATTAAAAAATGAAACCACAAATATCTCTGAAGTAGTATTATTTCTACATTATAGATAGGAAATGATCAAGAGAAATTTAAAAGGAAATTAAAGGGTAAATTATGTTACAGGAATACTAGAAAACCCTTGTAATTCTTGAATTCTAATTGTGCGCTTATGACTCTCTGCCAAGTGTTCTGCTTGTCCTAAATGCTCCATCCTATTATGTCTGATTGCTTCTCTGTTTGTGAATACCTTCTGATGTCTTCTGATGACACTTCGCTGAGGTGGGATTGTTAGCAGGTTCTCTCTGCAGTTGGAATCTGAGGGAAAGGTGTGATCATGCAGGAAGAAAGCAGGGAGCTGCTCTAGAATCCAAAGTTCAAATTGGTGCCCAAGTACTGGATTGTCCTTTCTCAAGCTCTTTATTCCTTTGACTTCTATACAACATGAATCTAAACTGAAACCATGTTGTGTCTATTATTCTTTTTCCAAGGAGGAGCAGACAGGAGCAGTCTCTACTGCTCAGAGTGGCTTTCTCTTTCATTGTGCAACTTCCTTCATTTCAGTGATTACTGATGGCTAAGCTTAAAAGATTAAAAACCAGTGCTGGATTTTTTTTTACTATTCCAGTTAGTGACTTTGAACCCAGAGCCATTTTTTCTTTCTAATAGAGCAAAAATCTGGTTTGTCCCTTTTGTGCTTTTGCCTGTGTGGGATTTTTTTAAAGCACACAACTTTCCCTGTGAAAATTATCTTCTTATGTGAAAACCAAAAAAGTTTGGTCTTGGATCTTATATAAGCATCTGAGATTCAGTAGCTCCTAAGCTCCAATATTGTCTTTCTCGTTATCTTCTCCCACTACTCTGAAGAGTCCTCCTTGTGTTCTTCTGAATCACTACCCCAACAATTCATGATGGGCCATCTCATCAGAAGATCCCTCCCTCTGCTAAGCATTAACAGTATGCCAGAAGCTTTATTCTGTGTGACTTTACAGAGTGCCTTTTGCCCTATTTAGATTTAGTTTTACCTTATTAAAAAATAAAAAATAGCTGCCTATTAATTTGTTTTCTTGTTGTATGAGTGTGTGGTGAGAAACTGGAGGAACTGCAATTCTGTGTAACTCATTTCAATTAACTCTATTCCTCCTCACAGTGACTCTTGGGACAAGACTTAAGATGGTGAAGTGAGCAAGAGGCAGATCAGTGTTGTTCTCCACGTCTAGGGCCTGTTAGCTTGTGTGCAGGGAAGAGATTTCTGTGGTCTGTTCCTGCATTCCTGCAGGGTCTATTAAGGCCATTGCTGAAGGAATGGAGGAACAGCTGGGAAGAGAACAAAGCAGGCAGTGGCACCCCTTGGAGGAAGGAAGGACCGAGCCCCGGGAAACAGCTGATAGAGCTAAACTCAGCTTGTTTTTTTTCCTCTGTTCAACAGTTCTTGTGCCATGGCAAACAAAAGATAGACATTCTGATTTGCTTTACTGTTTGGTTTGTTATATCAATTGAGTTTGTTTTGCAGAGATCTGTGGGAAAAGGTAGCAAGATCTAAATCCCGTTTCTCCCCATTTGCCTGTTTCTGTGCTGCTGAAAGCTCCAGAGTTCCCTGTCTTTCCTGCCTGCACCTGCTGGAAGCAGGCACGGGCGGTGCTGAAGGGGCTGTCCCCTGTCGGGACAGCGGGCACAGGGATGTGTGAGCTGTGCTCTGTGTGTGCTCTGCTGTGCCAAGTGCCCTCTGACTGCACTGGGATCTCAGTGCACTTAGTGCTTCTCAGGATCACATCTTGAATTACTAAAAGTTTATAATTATGTGACCTTTGAAAAATTTATGCAGGATCACATTTCACAAAAGAAACATTTGTATACTTTCAGATGAGTCATTTCTAGTATGCCCTGTCAAATCACACTCAAAGCAATCATTCCACTCAACAGAACTTCTTTGCTAATGTAGCCAAGGGCAGCATTTGATCATTACATTTTAGAGGATTACTGAAAAATTGTCATTTGATTTGTTCTCAAGATAGTAAAATAACGGGAAAGTAGATCTGTGAACCCTTTTCAAAAGCAGGTCAGTTAAAACCTAATTGGCTGAATTTTAATGACTATTTTTATAATTCAAGCAGCATATGCAAGTAACGCATCCTCTTTATCACAAAAGGCAATATTAAATGGAGAGCAGGCAAAAAATAGCCAGTGTTGTACTGACTACATTTCAAAAAGTTCTGTGCCTCTACAATGGCCTAAGATTTCTGTCTCTAGTAAAAAGTTGGGATAATATAGCATTCTTTGTCTTCTTTGCAGTATTTTTATTTATTGTGTCCTGTTAGATGTTTCCAGTGAAGGTGTAATATCATGTGCTTGTGTTTCTGTAAGATCCCTTGATTACTTAGCACATACTAATGTTCAAATGTTCCTTGTGTTACTAGGAATTATACAGGAAAGAAGAGAATAACGTGCTTGGTCTCTGTCAAAACCCAGTCAACATCCTAGTAGTGTAGAGTTGACAACAAAGGAATTAACTTTGAGTATGAATTTATTATTTTCTCTGTTTCCATTAAAAGAATGAAATTTATCCCTGTAAAAGTAAGATCTAGTAAGAAAAAGTAGGTTTCAGGTAATATACAGCTTCTGAATTTGCTTCTGAATTGTACTGAATGAAAATATCTGTAAAATCATGCAAACCTACTGATTTTTTGTATGATAGACATATTCGTATCCCACACTTGAAGATATCCCTTCTGAGGCATGGTCAGATAATTCTAATTATGTTAAATATTAAGTACCATTCCAGAGAAATAGACCCCTTGAAAAATAATGCATTTATCTTTTGAGGTAGCTTTTAATTTCTTTGCTTCCTGTCCCCTTTTTTTTTTTCATTTTTGCACTAGAATATAGTTTACAGTATACCTATTTACTCCACAGCCTGCCAAGAGTAATTTACTTTTATTCACTTTTGCTTTGGGAATCATTGGATGAGTTTTCCACCTAATACATTATTTTTTGCTGTTCAGATTTCACTGCTAGTGAGAGTTGTACAGTTTGAAAACTCCCTTCAAAACTTCTGTTTTACCTCCTTAGATAAAACTCTCCTGAAGTTACTGAAGCTGGCTTTCCTATTGCTGCAGAATCTCTTTTACTGGAAAGATTTTTACATCTTGTTTTCCATAATGATTAGTATAGGGATGTTAGGTATTACCTTCCCTTTAATGCTGCCTACTCTCCAAAGATAGAATTAAATCTCCATTTGAAGGATCTATGCTCTTTCACGTGTTGAATAATTTCTGTTTCGTGTGCTCTAATACTGGCTTTAGCATCTTTTTTCCCCAAATGATTTTGCCAAAACTATACATGTAGAGAAATAGGTGGGAAAAGACTAAAATTTAAGCTCTTTTCTTCCTTTCTTCAAATTCCTGTTTTGATAAAAGTAGAAATTTATGTATTTCTCCCCCATTATTGATTTTCTTCCCCCTGCCATTCACTACCTGTGAAATGTGTTTCCCTCTGCTAAAATGGTCATGTTTTAGCGGGTTTTAAGTCTTAAATCTTATGAGATTATGTTTCGTTTCCTGCTTCTTAGCCTGTTCATTGTGAATAGAAGGAAAGCTTCATGGTTGGGAGAGATTTGTTTTTAGATTCAAGTTTGGATAAAATTCAATTAGAAAACCAGTCTTCATGAAATTCTGACTTGAAATGGTTTGGCATATCAGAGGAATGATATATTTCTAGACTTCCTCAGATGCAGTTGGATCAATTCAGTAACAGCTCAAGATTTCAGTGCTACTAATTTAGAATATTGAAGTTTCATTCTAGTTTACATTTAAGCTCATCCACAGCCTGTCACTTTAGTCTGAAGGGAAGCTGTTGTTGGTCCATTCTGTTTTCTATTAAGTTGTGGTTGTGCTGTCTTTTTGGTCTGTGGTGATGGCTTTGCTTTCTCTGCTCTTGAGAAACACAAGCACCATGTCAAAGCATGGTGTTCTTCCAGATGGTGTGTCCTGCTGGAGGGTATGCTGAAAATGCCCATGGAAGAGACTGAAATTACTTGGCAGCTACTTCTTTTGAAGAAACAGCTGTGGAAGAGAAAACACAAGTGAAGGAAAGAGGCAGTCTGAAAAGAGCTGCCATGAGACACATCTGTGACAGTAGATTTCTGACTTTTCCATGTCAGATGTATCCAGGTTTTGTATGATGATGATGCTAAGTTGCAGCAAAGTAATCTCTTATCAGAAGGACCATATTGTGCTGTCAGGGCACATTTTGATGATAATGTAACTCAATAGTTCTTCAAGGCATTAGTGCCTCAGCTTCATCTCAGTAAAAATAAGAATGTTTATTGCTTCCCAGAAGGAGGAGGAAAAAAAAGGAAAGAAAAAAAAATCCAGAAAACTATTTGGAGCTGTGTTTACTAATCCACAGTGAGCTCTGTGTGCAAGTTTTTGTATTAAAATTTCTCTACTGCTTTCAACCTCTCTTCTCCCTTCCAGGTTTTTCTGAGGCCAAATAGATCTGAGGTCTGTGGTCTGTGTTTGAGCATTTGTCCCCTTCCCTGAACAGAGCAATAATCATACTTAACAATGTAATACTGTCAGGATATGTCTCAATATTTTTAATTAGAGAAGTCCAGTGTAAGCAGTACAAATTGCCTGTGGGATGATGTCAGCAGCTGCAGTGCCCATGCTGCTCCTCTGTACTTCTGTGGCTTTAGTGAGGGAGACAACTGTTCACTTTTAACCTTTCCTTTTGCTTTCAACCTGACTGACAGTTTTGTTCTTCTCATCTCATTTCTGTTTTCAACCATATGGAGAATTTTGTTCTATATCCTTGAAAGTAAAAAAAAAATTACACAGAGAGAAAATAAAGTAGATTTAATTTTCTGTCTGTTAGGCTTGTGTTTTAATTGATGCTAAAATGTTCCCTCTTGCACACATTGTTTACAGTAGAGACATCATATGTCAAAAGGTGTGGTGACACAAGCTGAAGTTTATGGGGAGATCTGACTTGGAAGTACTGCACATAAATTTGCAAAAGTCAGAGAGGTTATCCAACCCCATAAAATAAAATTCATCTTTTGAGCTGTGCTTTTTATAAATGCAATTTGTCCAAATGAGCTTAGCTTTAACTTTTTCTAAATATTTTGCTTTGGAATGAATCTCTGTCACTGATTGTATTCTGGTAACAGTCATAATGACTGTCTTGAGTAAGCTTCAATGGGATTTTGCACAGTTTTTACTTTAAACTGTAATACATATAAAACATCAGTCCCAGTATTTAAAAAAGATGTGAGGGGTTCAAGCAACTTCTCACATGGTTATCACTGTTAGCTGCATCTGGTAAATACATAATATAGAGCATGAGACACAGCAGTAGACGTGGGTTCAGCTGAGGAAATGCTGTTGCCATTGAAATCCCACATCCTCAGTCACGTAAGAGCTCATCCCTTATTTCCCCTCCCAGGTGAATCAGCTCCCTGGGGACAGAGGCAGCAGGAACAATTTCAAACACTGCAGCCTGTCCCCCAGGGGGAAAGTGGCAGGTGTGGGCTGGGAAGCAAGCAGGCAGATGCCCCTCTCACAGAGTGGCCATTTCTTCTCTCAGAGAAGGGGCCATTAGTTCTATGAATAGGCTTTATTCAGGCATCATTTTTAGGTTGGGAAGTATGAACTTGTTCCCAAATGTGTGTGATTTATGAATTATAATTTTTATAGGTTTACTTTCTTACAGTGTTTTTAAGAGTTTTTCTTGGCCCCTGGTGGTAGAACATTTATCCAGAAACCTAGAGGGAGGTGGCTGAGAACTCTCAGGTACTTGAGAGTGATGAGTGGCTTGATGAGAATTTTCTCACTGGCAGCAGAGCCCTGTGTTGGACCAGTTATAACCTTTGCACAGGGTGGGAATCAGTGATTGTTTTGCCTGATTTTTGTATTTTAAAATATCTTTTAAAACGGATTGCTACTTGTGTTTACACAACAAAACTAAGAATCTTTTTAACAAAAAAAAATTAAAATGGAGGAAGAAAGAAAGCTAGCCATGAAATTAAAAAGAAACCACTTGTAGGTAGAAATTGCACTGACATTTCACCTTTGAAAAGCAAGTTTAAGACAGTTTTCCTATGTGCCAATATGTTTGAAGAGAGATAGGGTCCGTGTGCTAAAAAAGTTACACCTCACAGTTTCTAGATTAAAAAAAAAGGCCAGAGCTTGTAGATACAAAAATATATCAGTAGAATTACTAATATTTTGGAAGAATTATAGACTAGTCTGTTTAATTGTATGCATTTCACTACTGAGATTGTATAGTAAATCAGTTTGTGTGTTTGCAATAGGCTGGCACAAATGGATACATGGCTCCAGAAATCCTGAAGGAAGAGGACTACAGCTATCCTGTGGACTGGTTTGCTATGGGCTGTACTATTTATGAGATGATTGCTGGGCGAACACCATTCAAGGATTACAAAGAAAAGGTCAATAAGGATGAGGTTAGAAGAAGAACTCTGGAAGATGAGGTGAAATTTGAACATGCCAGCTTTACAGAGGAAGCAAAAGATATTTGCAAGCTGTTTTTGGCTAAGAAGAAAGAGGACCGTTTAGGAAGCAGGTATGCCTTCTCAATCTCAGTACAATAGAGATTAAAGCTGCAAACAATATAGTTATTTTACTCATTGCACAAAATGGGTTAGATTTCACTTTCCACAGAGTAATGAATTTTCCCTTTCACTTCTAGGAAGAAAGAGGTGGAAAGTTTTAAAGATAATATGGAAGTAAGGAATGTTGCAATAGTGTGATCATCTATCTCACTCCAGATGACTCAAAGGAGTTGTCTTCTTATTTTCTGTGTCAGACTCTGTATAGTTTTGGGAGAAAAGGTTAAAAGAGCTTTTCTTACCCATTCTTTCCTAAAGATAAAGGATATTCAGGTGGATAAAGTATATCCTAGTGGATACCTGCATCCCTGCTAGTGCAGACTGAATGCAGAATATTAGGTTGTATTGCTTACTGGAATGGTGTGGGCAGAAATCCAAATCTGCAATGTGGATTCTCTTCCCTGCGGATATCTAATTTGCAAGGCTGCGTCATTGGCTTCTTACTGGAGAGACCTTAACCCCTCTGCTTTGCTCAAGTGTTTTAAAAATGCTGTAGAAGTTCTGGTCATCCTGACTCATCCCAGGGAGAAAAAGAATATTTGGCACAAATTCCTATAAAGCAAAACATTTCTGGGCACTTCAGAGGTGGCTTTGGGTTGATGAAGACTGGTAGATAAGTCTGTGACTTAGCAGTTTCAAGGAACTGTTCAATAAGAAGTGCAAGGAAACCAATAATACCTATCTTTAGAATACACCATGATTTGAATCATCTGTGAAAACAAATATATGCATCAGGTGCTTTTCCAGTCTAAAGGTGGAATAGACAAAGGATCTCATTGCAAATGCATAGATAGTTTTCTAAATTTATATTTCATAACAACATGGAATAGTTTTCCAAAATGCTAGGCAAACATTTGTCTGAAAAAATTAACTCTAATGAAAGATAATAGATGATTAATACACATTCTTAATATCCTGTTGCTAAATAAAGACAGCTACTCTTATGCTTGATGTATTTTCCCAGCAACTGTGCAAGGCAGCAGAAAAAAGTTATTTTCAGCAGCACATGGAGTATGTGTAATACAAAATCTGTATTATTTTTCTATGTTTTAAAAGTAAATTTAACACAAAAACATTCAGAACACTCTAACTTAAAGGCAGCATACTTTGCAGACATTTGAACTTACAACACTTTGTGAACAAATTTCATAGTAGGGGAAAGTGAAATTTAGAAATTGTGAGTGACTTGGTTGAGTTCATTTAGCAAGTCTGAAACAAAACCAGCAACAGATGATTCACTTACTGTAACCACATCACCTTTTCCAGGGCAATAATTTACAATCTTTCTGTCTGCTTATCGTTCCATAACTTCTCTGCAAAATGAGAAATGTACACAGAAAGGTTACTGCACATGGTATTTTTAATTTTCTGCTGTTTAAGATATCCCTCCTCTGATGTGCCATACTTAAAGAAAGCAAACAACAGGATGTATAATCTGAGCATGATACAGAATAAAAGCCTGCACGTACCTCTTGAACAGGGTGATACTATTCAGGACAGCTGTGTGTTATGTAAAGATTAGCACTGTAATTCTCCTAAGGACAACAAGAGCTTGGGTTATCCACAGCAGTGCCTGTTGCATAAGTTAAAGCTGCTCAAAGACAGCTTTATTTTGTACACCTGACCTTTTAAAACACTCCACTCTTCTACTGAAGATGTGATTTCACTAGGTAACTCGGGAAAGATATAACCCCTTTTCTCCACTCAAGCTTTTTGAGATTGATATCTCAAATCCCAAAACTGTAAAGTGATTTTCATTTTTTTTAATGGAAGAATACAAAATTGACCAATATCATGTGAGTTCATTTGCTCTCCCTATTTAAGTTATGTAAAAATGCAGTTCACAGAGGATGAGCTCAAGTTCCTCTCCGGCTAGTTGGAACATGTCTCAGTTCCAGTAGATGGCATTCATGTAGCTTTACATTTTTCAACTTTTTATGGTTTCAAGACGAGGAACGCTGCAGCAATCCATTTTGGAGCCTCCACCAGCTTCTAGTGCTTTTTGGTTTATGTTACAGAAAGGAAAAGCAAAATACAGGGAGATTTTTGTGAGTGCATCTACCCAGCGAGCACTACTGGCTCACCAGTGTCCCAGGACACCAGTTAAGTGGAACAGCAGCTGAAATGCATTTCAGGCTAACAGTGAATGCAAATCAATCATGTCAGGCTGCTCAAGTACTTGGTTATCACTGGCTAGGTAAAGTAGGAGATGATTTTGCAAGCCTATGGATATGCAGAAGTCAAGACCCTTAATCTGTACATTCATAATTCTGTTAATATCACGCCTTGGGGTTGAAAACATCATATTTTTCATTGCCCAGCATGCTTGGATGCTGATCCATCATTCTTCAGGTTGTGGCATCTTGGGCATTCATGGTGGTGTACGCTGGGCAGTGGCTGGTGGTGGCTTGTTCAGAAGAACTGAGCAGCAGAGGTGCAAAGGGACAATTTTCTAGCATGGGGCTGAAAAGAGCAGCTGGTGGTTTCATCTCTGCTGTGCCCAGGGAGCACCAAGTCAGAGCAGAAGCACAGCAGGGCAGCAGGAGGAACAGGCACTAGTGCCAAGCTGGATGAGCTGTTCTGCATGCCTGGAAATTAAGATTTAAAAAAATAAAGATTTTTCCATAATCACATAAATCTACTGCCTCTATATGGTGCTTCTGCACATTTGTAAAGATAAAAAGACTTGCCGAAGGTTTGCATTACATTTTATTCATAGAATATTATCCAGAAATACATGAGGGCTTACACTTTGCTAAGTGTGATTTTGTAAGGAGGTTGGAAAAGAAAAAAGCAATGTGTTCAGAACCATTTTCTGGGGCCAAAACTCAGACAGATTTGGTTTTCCTGTATTACTGTTTTCAAGAGCAGTGCATCCATAAATACGTTAAAGAATGCTTAGGTGTGGAAAAGACAGTGCTCCTCTCTGCTCCTCCTTTCTCTAGAACTCCAAATTCAGACTTTGCAGGCCTTGACACTAGAGGCATAGTTCAAAAGCTGTGGTCTTTGGTCGTGCTTCAACAAGCACACATTTGAGGCTCAGATGATTTTTAATCACCAGAAAATATCCTAGGAGTCTCTCTATAGGTCTACAGTGAAGCAATTCACTAGTTCTTTTACAGCTGAAGTTCTCCCTGAGGTCTGCAGTTGTTTATCATAGGATTTATTTAACTTTAAGCATTTACAATGATTTCTGGTTTTTATTATTGGGTTTTAACTATATTAATAAAGGATTATGTTTGTGATAGTAGGACATATTTGTTAATGTCATCATCTGTGAATCTCTTGCCTAAAAAAAAATCTTTGTTAATTTACAAGAGTAGTTACTTTGAATGAACAGTCACTATAAATGGGAGTGATTATTTGAGTGACATAACTGAGTTTTAGGATGTAAATGTGTAGATGCTTTGAATTAAGATAAAAGAAGAACTGCCATTTGTCACCAGCTTTTCAGAGTGTTGCTGCTTAGAGTCAGTCTATAGATGTATCAACCCATTATACCCAATTCTAGAGTTTAACACATATTCATACCCTATAGTACAGATACTCTTATCCTATAGAAACAGAGCCAATCGCTGAATTTCCCTTGTGGGACAGTAAACCAAATATTCCCCCACCTTTCTGATGGAAGTGTAGCTTTGGATGGGGTTCCCAGATGCAGCATTGCAGCTCCCCTGTGGCACCTTGCCTGGGCTGATCTACCCTGAGAGGTGCAGTAAGGAGTAAAGGGATCAGAATGTTTTCAGCTTCTCACCTTGTGTTGTACAATGTAGTGTTCCTTGGTTAGGAAAACAGGAATTGTGTTGCATGAGATATATATATAAATATATATATATA